>VDFB02096385.1:127161-156232 GCA_007258455.2 Sequoia sempervirens | reverse complement strand
TGAGAAACCACATAGCTATGTAATTCCACATCCAAATTGTGAGCATATCCATACTCATAGTGTGCAACAAAATGTATTAAGAGTCTTTTTTTAGGCCTTTCTACTAAGATGCAAATGCTTCTTTAGTTTAAAAAAGTACAATTATATATAAAATAAATATTTAATCTCGTGTTTAAATCTTGTTTTTCTACTTTATTCTCTCTTATTCACAAGATTAATATTAGAATATACTCTATTACCAAATTCCCTATATTTCATCATTCTAAACACTATGCAAATCAAACACGATGATTTATTAGAAACCACCATTCATAAGATAAAAATTAACTTACAACAGCACAACTAAATCTTAGAAAATCATCTCATAGACAATAATAACTAAAAAGCTCCCAACCTATGGGAGTTCTTCATCAATGAAAATTCAAATGTGTTTTGTGCCTACTACAACTCTTTAAGCGTATATTTCCATGTAATTTTAAATAAACGTCTGTAAGCTACTATTAAATATAATTGCTATGCATCATTTTAAAGAAATAAAAGAGATAGAGAACTTGTAAAGTTTTTGCTATTGTATGGGCTTCTCAACTTATTAAGCAACTTGTGAAGCATTCCAAGGGATGTTGGTAATGGTTGCATCACCATGTTCTATTACAATTTGTCATTGGCTTAAGTAAAGTAGAACAATTGAATGTTAGGTTGTATCAAAAAAAATGAAAAAGATAACTAGATTGAGGATACATAAATTGTGATCATAATATATCTTTCAATTTGTCTAAACAAAAGCTGAGAACCTCAATGATAGTGACACAAATTGTTGCAAATCATTATCAGAAAAATACCCACTATATAAATTTGTTAAACTAGATCCTTCTCATTGGGGGTCAAATTAATATCATCTTTTCTAAACATATGTTCATAGGTTGGTGGGCATATTAAAAGCCGCTATCATATCATTTACATATTGTTCAATCTAATTGTAGTAGTAAGAAAATCATAGAAAACATTCAATTATTATGTTGGATACAGTCTATTGTAGGTGGGGCATCTATGTTTTCTCTTTTCTTAATGAGTACTTTTCTTTTTGTTTGTGTGAACATGAATACTCATGTTGTTTCATAGGATTCAATAAGTTTCCCTCTCTGTGAATACTAACATGATTAAATTAGAATACAATCTTTTGTTGGTTATTTTCAGGTACCCATATTAAAATATTGTGTGTTTGATTCTATTCATCTAAATTAACTGTAGCATTTCAATATAGTAGCAATTAAGGGACAACCATGGATTTGTGAAGAAGGCATTTAATTTCTTTGTGCTTCTGTGCTTAGTGATACCTAGTGGAAGACCAAATGAGTTTTGAAGACATGTGCAATATCATGCCAAGACAACTAGATGGTTGTCACAATCAAGGTTTTGGCATGGACAATAGAAGAGTAGTCATTCAAAGGGAAACCATGTTATGGACTACAAAGTAGAAACTGGTAGTCTAAAGTCTAAAGGATAGAATGTAGTGATAGTACACTATGGAGGAATCTCTATGACAGTCATCAATTCCAAGTTGAGAAAAATCAATGGTCATGGTGAAGACAATCCAAAAAGGCATGGCAAAGGCACCATCAAAAGGCAGCTGCAATTGTGAAAAGACAAAGATCAACAAGAGGTTGAGTGATAGAGTGGAAACAATGGACAGTGATGGCATCAAATTCCAAGATAGTCACCAAATATACCTATAACATTTTCAAGGGTAGTCAATATATGAATATGGAATGTGAAGTTGAAAATGATAGTTTGTAGAACAAAGAGTCCATAATAGTACATTGTGAAGAAGCAGTCTTGTGGGTATAAAGAGACAAAGGTATAAAAGGTGTTGAAGACCATATAACTAGGTGACTATAGGATATTCCACTAAAAAGTAAAGGTAATTTTGTGAAGATAATAGACATGACCTCTAGACCATAAGGTTCAGACTTCATCATGGGAAAGGGAAGTGATTAAAACTCACTATGTAAAATAAATAAATGACAATCATACCGGTAGTGATTCCATGGTCAAAGGTTTCAAATGATTGTCCTTCCAAAGTGAGTATATCCTTGAAAAATGATAGTATGCAATATACTAATCTCAGAGACAGTCAACAACATATAGTGCAGGGGTATGTGCATAAGAACCTTGTGCATTAAATGTAAATACCATAAATCCTTTGCACAAAGGAATACACTCTTGTTACAATGACAATGGTTAAGCACTGTGAATCCTATATGGCAGTCTCTATGGAACTATCTTATGATAGTGGAAAAGGGAAAGAAGGCAGGATATTGAGAATATGCACAACCAACAAATCTCAAAGGATAAACCTTTAGGGACAATTAAGTGAATTCCTTCAAAAAGATAAAGGACAATAATTATGAAGGGGCAATTATGTCAAAGAGAAGAACTAGCATCCAACATGGAAGGAGTAGGCGAGTGGGGTTAAGAATCATAAAGAATCTTTTGAAAATGGTTTCAAGGAGTCTTTTTCCCTTTAAACTTATTTATAACATGTCCTATTTGTATACTTAAAACTTATTTTTGGTACAGTGTAGTATAGTGTTGTCTTAAAATATAATAACATTAGCCATATAGTGTCTATATTAAAAATTCCCTCAATTATGCGTAGGGCTGCATTTTCATAACATAATATTGAAGGTTTTCCAGGGATTCTAGAATAAGCCTATTGAAACCTTAATTATTGGAACTAAAATGCTAACCCAAGGACTGTAGTTTGAATAATGTTGGAAATTTTAAATGAAATTTTAAACAAAAACCCTTACATTTGGAAGCTTTATAGGGCTTCTCAATATAAGCTCAAAAACACCAAAATACAGGAAAAATTCTACACTAAGTCATACTACATTACCGATATCCTTGTGTCCTAAAGTTATAATTTTTTAAGAAGTCCTCAACTCTCCATCAAACACCTACAAAAAGGCTCGAGCTTCAAACCCTAATCCTCTTCATACATGGAAAACTCGTTCATCAATGAGCATCCGACGAGAACAAGATGAAGGATTTTTTGTACTAAAGATATCAATTTGAGCTTACATTCCTTTGTGAGGCTTTTGGATCTCAAACTAACGAAAGTACAATGGAAGAAATATTTGCATCTTGCCAATAATTTCTCAATTGTAGTAATGCAGAGGAAATGATTAGCATCCCGCCAATAATTTTTCAATTCAAAATATATTTTTTTAATTACCCACTTTTATTTGTGTGACTAACTATTAGTCATTTTTATTTGTATGACTAAATAATTTTTTAGTTGACAACCAAGTTAATCATTTATTTACTCATTTATAGCTGAGTTGCAAAAAAATAGAATTTAATCATTTTTAGTTGTTGTGACTAAATTTTTTAGTCATGTAGTCATTTATTTGCCAAATTCTATTAGTGTGCATTTGATGGTTTTTTCATCAACTAAAATCTCGACACCATGAGAAAACATCTCAAAGATATCAAAAACCAAGAGAGGTTATTGTAGAGGGGAACTACATGATCTCATACCTTTAGATGAATTTTTTCTAAGTTCCATTGTTTTCGAGTAACAAATTTTCAAAGTTTGTTGCCTTTATGCACTTTGGTCTCTTAAGAGATATCATCAGTGCATTGTAGCTCGGACCACTCTTACATGTTTGGGTGTGAAAGAGGACCTTTCCTAGCATAAACCTACCCATCCAAATTTTTTGGAGTTGTCAGTTTGGTCACATGACAAACAGAATGAAAGCTACACCACCTTGCAACTTTACACTGCATGCATTTGATGCTTTTTCCATCAACTGAAATCTTGACACAACAGGAAAATTGCTCAGAGATATCAAAATTCGAGGGAGATTATTGTAGAGGGGGCCTAGATTTGTATGGAATGCTTGGTGTTCTTGTTTATACATCATAGTTGAGTGCAATTGATTCCTACATGATTGTATGGATTTTGTATGAAGGATGTAGTGACATAGATAGAGTTGTATGATAGGCTTCATTTGAAGGTACTAATGACATGTATATCATTGAATTGTATAGGTTTTATTTGAAGTTTGGTGTGGGTCAAGGTTGATTGACATATATGACAATATCCTATGAGTGTTATTGCTTTTGTGTGAAGTGTGCATTATGAGTAGTGTGCATCAAGCCCATATGGTTTGCCTAGAGTACTTATTCATGCATTATGGTTAGCAACATTCATTGTTGTAAATTATGATGATACAAATTTTATGTGGAGGGTTAAATAACATGCATGTCATGGAGTTTTATTTGGTTTGTTTAATGGTTGTATCACACTCACATGGTGTGCATATAGTGTTTGTTCATGCATCATGGTTGAGTCATGTCTTATTTTTTTTATCATGATTGTTGTATAATGACATTTAAATGTCATCCAGTTGTGTGGGTTTTGTTTGAGGTTTGCATCAAACTCTTATGGTGTGCATAATGAGTTTGTTCATGCATCATAGTTCAATAGTATTGAGTTGTATGGAGTTTTTTTGAAGGTTTTAACGGTATATATGTAATTGAGTTGCATGGGTTTTGTTTTAAGGTTGCATCAAACCTTTTGTATGTAATCACCATGTAAAAGAATCAATGCCACTCAATCATGTTGCATAATGAGTACACTAAACACATCATAGGAGTTTTGTGCAACATTCAAATAAAAGAACCTATTTTTCCAGGCATCCATAGCTTGCTCAAAAGCACCTGTTTTAGGATTATAGCCATAGCAGCAAGATAAAATGGTTTGGTAGACATGTATAAAAAATGTGGTAGCATAGACAAGGCAATGAACTGTTTAAAAAAATGCCTCAAATAAATGCAGTCTCATGGTGATGGAATGCCATGACAAGCCTTCCCTCACCATTAGACCACATTTCTTTGAGGCATTTTTTCAAACAATTCACTGCCTTGTCTATGCTACCACATTTTTCATACATGTCTACCAAACCATTTTATCAAACAATTGCAATTGACAATTGTTCCTAGTTATTAGTTATACAATGTGAATTAATACTTTTAGTTTGAAATATGTGTAATGCAATGTAATCAACAATATGATTATAAATTACAAAAATCTACAGCTTGTTCGAAAGAAGTTGTTTTAGGCCTTTAGCCATAGAAAGAAGATGAAATGCTTTGGTAGACATGTATGAAAAATGTGGTAGAATAGACAAGGAAATGAATTGTTTGGAAAAATGACTCAAATAAATGTGGTCTCATGGTGATGGAATTCCATGATAATCCAATTTTTATGGCTTGTCAAGGCATTCCATCACCATGAGACCACATTTCCTAGAAGTATTTTTCCAAATAGTTCATTGCCTTGTCTATGCTACCACATTTTTCATACATGTCTACCAAAGCATTTTACAACCAAATACAATTGGAAGTTACTCCTAGTTATTAGTTATGCAATGTGAAGTAATGATTTGAGTTTGAAAGATTCACAATGCAATGTAATTAGTGATATGAATATAAACTATAAAAATCTATTTTTTACAACCCAATGTAATTGGTAGTTGCTCCTAGTTATTAGTTATTCAATGTGAAGTAGCTATGAGTTTGAAAGATGTGCAATGCAATGTAATCAATGATATGAATATAAACTACAAAAATCTATTTTTTACAACCAAATGCAATGTGGAGTAATTCTTTGAGTTTGAAAGATTCGCAATGCAATGTAATGTGATATGAATATAAACTATAAGAATCTATTTTTTACAACCAAATGCAATTGGTAGCTCCTCCTACCTATTAGTTATGCAATGTAAAGTAATGCTTTGAGTTTGAAAGATGTGCAATGCAATGTAATCAGCAATATGAATATAAAATACCAAAATCTATATCTTGTTTGAAAGAACCTATTTTAGGCTTTTAGTCATAACAACAAGATAAAATGCTTTGGTAGACATGTATGAAAAATGTGGTAGCATAGAAAAGGAAATGAACTGTTTGAAAAAAAGTCTAAAAGAAATGTGGTCACCATGAGACCACATTTCCTAGAAGTATTTTTTGAAATAGTTCATTGCCTTGTCTATGCTACCAAATTTTTCATAAATGTCTACCAAAGCATTTTACAACTAAATGCAATTGGCAGCTACTCCTAGTTATTAGTTATGGAATGTGAAGTAATTCTTTTAGTTTGAAAGATGTGCAATGTAATGTAATTAGAGATATGAATATCAACTACAAAAATCTATTTTTTACAACCAAATGCAATTGGCAGCTGCTCCTAGTTATTAGTTGAATGCAATGTGAAGTAATGCTTTGAGTTTGAAAGATGTGCAATGCAATGTAATGAGCAATATGAATATAAACTACAAAAATCTATAGCTTGTTTCAAAGCACCTATTTTAGGATTTTAGCCATAGCAACAAGATAAAATTCTTTGGTAGACATGTATGAAAAATGTGGTAGCATAGACAAGGCAATGAATTGTTCAAAAAAGTGCCTTAAAGAAATGTGGTCTCATGGTGATGGAATTCCATGATTGGCTTGTCATGGAATTCCATCACCATGAGGCCACATTTCTTTAAGGAAAATTTTCAAACAGTACATTGCCTTGTCTATGCTACCACATTTTTCATACATGTCTACGAAAGCATTTTACAACCAAATGCAATTGGAAACTATTCCTAGTTATTAGTGTTGAAATTTTTTCTTTGGAAAGCATTTTTATCAAAGACATTGTTATATTTGTTTAAAAGGTGTTTTATAAAAGTTGAGAAAAGCTAAAATGAATTTTGATAATTAAGAGTTTGGAAAAATGGAAAATAGGGGTAAAGACTAAGTCCTTGAGTGCCAAAAAAGGTTGAAGGAGTTTCATTCTTTTCTTCTTCATGTAGAAAAAAGGGTCTTTCTAGGTTTTGGTCTTTATGATGCTAGAAGAAACCATGGATAATGAGGAGCAGAGAATATGGGCATGTTGTAGAAATATGAGGAGGCCATTCACTATATTTGGCATGAGACCAATAATGTTTTCAAGTCTAGTTTCACCCACGTTGCAGGACCAAACAACAAGGTATGGTACGTTGCAAATGATGGGTAAAGAGTATGGCACATTGTAGGGAAGTTGGAGAGATTTCAGGGGATTTTCACCCATATTGCAAATCCTACATGGTTGTTTTCTTATCTTGATAGGTATGTTCGAAGTTGTGAGTTTGTAAAGTCTTATTTTAAAATTTGGAGCATAAGGAAGCTCTTAAAAGTCTTAGGGTTACATGAAGGAAATATCCTTGCAAAAGTGTTAATTGTTTTATGTTTCCACATTCTTCACAATGATAATGCAAAGTATCTCATTATTTACATGGGCAATTGCATTAGAAAAATAGTCATTATTTTATGTTGATGGTAGTGTGGGAGGTAGTATGTTGGTTTTACTAAGTAGAGATGCACAGTCAAACTTGTCATATTCATTCCAAAACATTTCATTGAAGTTCTAGACATCCTATGCATAAGGAGGGCAACAATATATGAAGAAGAGGTTAGAGGCAGTAGTCTTCAATATATAGTCATGATAGCTTGTAGCAAAAGACAGACTTAGAGATATCTTTGAGGCAACATGTAATGTTAATCCATCAATAGTGTTGGGAGATATATGAGTGCATGAACAAGAGCTAGTCACATAATACTCTAGGAGTCTAGTGCAACCAATATGATAGCACAGTAGTCTTATTGTTGAAGTGTCAATGAAGCCTTACTAGTTATGGATGACAGTGTATATGTCCCTTGGAAGGGTATTGGAAAATCAAGGAACAAAACATAGGCATGATAACCACTGAAGATAGTAACTTTGCAGTTAAGAAAGGTAGATATGTATTTTTGTCCTCAGCCAACCATTTAATATCAGATAATGTATGACAGGTTTATAAGGATAGTTCAGAGAAGTTTTAGTCATTTAGGTGAGTCAAAAGGTATCCATTCAATGGTCAGGATAGTGCTTTTTGGTGTTGACATAAGAAGCATAGAGGTTAGTGAACTAATAAAGAAAAATATAACCAAGGAATTCTTTAATAAAGGTTTTGAAAAATACTTAATGACAATTGTTTTGAACAAGGATAGTTCACAGTCCTAACAAAGTGTTGAGGGATGGAGAACAAGGAGGCAGTAGCTTTCAATAACCTTGTTAGGTAAGGTTAATAACTACCATCTATTGTATGAAAGTCATTTATGATTGTGTATATGAATGATAGTAAAATAAAGGTCAATCAAACCATGTCAAGTTTGGAGCCTCTAGGTACTGCGTGGAGGTTTTATAGATATGGTTAAGATGGTGTTATCAATGCTTTCTCCATGTGGGAAATGAAGATCTAAAGACTTGTTTTCTAAGGTGACCATGAAAATTATTTAGTAGTGTCATTATTCCTTTGGTCATGCCATGAACAAACCTATGAAGAGAGTTCATAGACATAGCTAAAATATGGATAGTAGTTGAGGGAAAAACTATCCATGAGGACAATCACCTACCTGAAGGACTATAGTGAATATGGTAGTCTTATGGCCAAATGACAATCATATTTCTCATGACTATGGTAGAAGAAAACACAATAGAAAGGAGCAGTTATATTCATAAAGCTATAGTCATTCCAATAAAGTGCCAGTAACCTAACAAAGAGGCACTAGAACATATGAAGGGTAGAGCTGAGAAACATGATAGTGGCCATGAAAATCTTGATAATGAATAGTGACCTAAAGCATAGAGTTTTGTGCATGCATTAGTTAAAGGATAGTCATGGGACTATTATAACCATGAAAAGACAAAGAATCCAAACTTAATAGGGCAATCAAGTAGCAAACATTATAGTCTTTCAAGAAGAAAATCAGATGGGACGAGAAACTATCACAATCCTTTGTTAATTTTATGACAACATTAAAATTGATGAGAGGACAGTTAGATGGAAGGGACATTAGGCACGTGAGATATTTTCATCACTCTCAAGTGAAAAATTATCATGAAGTTTGTGTATAAAAATATAGGATAGTGCAAAGCAAAGTCATATGATAGTCAACATTCTTAATACATGGTCAAATGACCCTAATGAGATTATCCTTGTCTGGACTAAAGATAAGTGAGAGGTTTTGCAAGTGCATAGTCAAAGGTCAAGTTACCATATGCATCAAAGGGCAGTTTAGTAGAACATAAGAAATAAGAACTCGGGACAACCAACAATCATATTCACATAGTGGACAAAGAGAAGTATTCATGAATATGGTTGATTGAGGCCATTAAGATTATAACCCTTGTTGAAACGTTCTCAAAACTGACCTATGAACTATCAATCTAGAATGGTTCTATAGCTATCTTATGGAGTAATCTTCTGATTTGAAAGAGCTTGTGTCATTTTTCATTTTTCAAGGTGAATGTTGAATTGGAAAACCCTTGTTTACATTGCCAAGAGAAGTAAAGAAATGACTATCATTTCACAATAGGTATGATCTTTACTATAGGGAAATCAAATGACTACAGGCGATAGTCTTGATATAAGACATATTGCATGATAGTGGTTTCTTCAAAAGGGCCACACTAAAGAGCGGTTATTAAAAGAACTACAAGGATGAGTAGGGTTATAAAGAGTTTTCATAGGTTTTTTGCAAAATGAAAAGGGACTTGAGTGAACTGTGTATAGATTGATGAAGAGTGAATGTATCACAATGTTTGTACAGTCATAGGGTGGGACAATCCTATGCAAAGAAATAATAGACCATAGTTTTTTAGGGTAGTTCAAGGGAAATAATGACAATGAGTGAAAGAGAAAGAAAGGTAATACATGTACAATAGCTTTATCAAATTATATCAACTCAAATATTGGTAACTCTTATGAAGGAATTAGTCTTTCCTTTGAAAATATTGTGAATCAAGCCACCTCCTTGGCAGATGCGGTGAATCTTATCCCTGGTTTTAGTGAGAGAATTTTCAATGCCTGTCATGTACAAGACTACTTGCAGCCTATCTACTCCATGGATCTCATTCTAAATTTGGAGAGGTTTGTTGTTGATCCTATGTAGTCAATATTCCTTGATGAAGCTAGGAAGACATTCATCCAATAGTACATTTGACTACCTTTCATTGATAATCCATATGTTATGTGAAATATTTGAAAGGGGCATGGTAGAAGATTGATAACAGTAAGGTCAATCCAGTGTCAATTGGTGTAGTAATAGCAAAAGGGTATAAAAGCAGTCATAGTCTCAAATTGATTGAATTAACATTGAACAACCATAATGAAAGGAGCACTAATCATGACATTTCATGCAAGACTATAAGAGCCTGACTTTTTTATTTTGTGGTCTCAAGGCATACATGATCCTTACCTGTGTTTTTCCATTAACGAATCTCTTCAATTGAAGTTTTTGGCAGTAGATCATAGCATGTGTCAAAGGGATTTTTGTGCATGGAGAGGTCAATAAGGAAATATGAGGATAATCCATAAGTGACTTAGAAAGGATAGTGAAAAGCTATAGGTTTTAGTTTAGTCCATGAAAGAAACTGACAGGGTTAGAATAACAGTATGGTTAAAGGTGGACAATCATGAAAGGGAGAGATTTGAAATGAGATTAAAGGCCCTTTAAAATTTGAAGAATGGTTAGATACAATAAAATAACCAAAGGAAAATTTCCCTATCATGGCATTCATGCCAAAATGCTAATGCAATAAAAGGATAGAGCATGGAAATTTTTTTACTGTGCATTAAGCCTAAAGAGTCCTAATATGCATGAAAACTTCTAAATGATCATTCATAGGGAAGCAACCATGAATATAGTGATGATTGACTATGGGATAGAGGGTAGAGTTTCAAATTTAAACCAATGGTAGACCTTGAGGATAGCAATTGAAGTCAATCAAAGAAGACTTTGGGTTGAAATATTTAATAAAAGAAATGAAGAAAAATAAAACAAATATGGATTTTTTACCTCTAAAAGACCTTATATGCCTCCTTAAGGATTTTGACTATTTCAAATTTTCTTACACATGTTTAAAATTTTAAAGAAGGGGGTGGCAGTAGTTTAAAATATTTATTGGTAAATAAAGGATCAATTGCAGGCATCTAGGAAGTTGTTGATCAGTTTAGAGGTCTTTATGAGTAGTCAAAGACAATTGCACACATGTCTTATTTTTATGCACAAAGTAGTTGAGGTAGTTTGGTGACCTGGACAACAGGTTGAGGGTATTTAGGAACATTCTAAGCAGCATGTTCATTAAAGGAGATCAGAACAACTAATTGTACCTATCTTCTATGCCACCTTTGGAGCCTTTAAGCAAAGTCACAATAGAATAATAATTTTCAACGCTTAAGGAGAACTTTGACATTTTCAAACAGCTATGACACATGTCACATGTTAATTGCAAAAGGTTACTAAGAACTAGTAATGACTTGTTTTCTAAATAGTACAACTTGTTTCATCCTTAGACAATTCTTTTCATTTTGGAAAAGCATTGTAAACTTGACTAAAGTTTCTTTTTGGTCATAGTGACATTGTAACTCAAATTTTTAGTCTTGAGATTGAAAACAAAAAACTTTGTAACACATTTTCAAAGTAAGAAGCATATTTCAGACTTATGCATGCTGCAAGAACACTTTTTCAATGAAATTCAGTGATTATTGCTTTGTCAATAACTATTTTCTTGTGTGTATGTAGATGATTGATGCATATTGCTATGATTTTTATGTGTAAATCCTTCAATATGTTGTCCCATTCAAGCACCTTTTAAACTGAAAACATGTCTTATACAAGTCAAAAGTTATGTAGCTGAGATTTACACTATTAATTTGTGAAAACATACTCATTTTTCCTTATTTAATATGTAAACATTGCAACTTTATTGTGAAATACTTATGCATTAGCATCTTAGACCTTTAAGTTGTGTGAAAATTAGTTGAATAACTAAGATACTATATGTCAAAACAACATAAGCAAGTTGTAAACATTTAGGTGCATCACCCATATAGGTAGTTTTAATTCATGTCATCCTTCTATCCTTTTCCACCAGCAAAAATAGTAGTTTAAGTTAGGATAGGTGAACACCAAGAGAACCATCTCACTCTAGAGGTTAACTCTCACATCTTGAGCCCACAATAAGGAGAGTTATCCCATGTTTCACTAGTAGGTTGAGTTTTGCAACTTAGTAAGCGTGCATTATTTGGTGATAACAATCAGCTATGCAATGTAAAGTAATGCTTTGAGTTTGAAAGATGTGCAATGCAATGTAATCAGTGATATGAATATAAACTACAAAATCTATTTTTTACATCTAAATGCAATTGGTAGTTTCTCATGCTTATTAGTTATGCAATGTGAAGTAATGCTTTCAATTTGAAAGATGTGCAATGCAATGTAATAAGTGATATGAATATAAACTACAAAAATATATTTCTTACAACCAAATGCAATTGGAAATTTCTCCTACTTATTAGTTATGCAATTTGAAGTAATACTTTGAGTTTGAAATATGTGCAATGCAATGTAATCAATGATATGAATATAAACTACAAAAATCTATACCTTGTTCGAAAGCACCTATTTTAGGCTTTTAGCCATAGTAGCAAGATAAAATGCTTTGGTAGACATGTATGAAAAATGTAGTAGCATAGACAAGGCAGTGAATTGCTTGGAAAAAAGCCTCAAAGAAATGTGGTCTCATGGTGATGGAATGCCATGACAATCCATAGACATTATCATGGCATTCCATCACCATGAGACCACATTTCTTTGAGGAATTTTTTCAAATAGTTCATTCCCTTGTCTATGCTACCACATTTTTTATTCATTTCTTCCAAAGTATTTTACAACCAAATGCAATTGGCAGCTGCTGCTAGTTATTAGTTATGCAATGTGAAGTAATGCTTCAAGTTTGAAAGATGTGCAATGTAATGTAATCAGTGATATGAATATCAACTACAAAAAAATATTTTTTACAACCAAATGCAATTGGAAGTTGCTCCTACTTATTAGTTATGCAATTTGAAGTAATTCTTTGAGTTTGAAAGATGTGCAATGCAATGTAATTAGTGATATGAATATAAACTACAAAAATCTATTTTTTACAACCAAATTCAATTGGCAGCTGCTCCTACTTATTAGTTATGCAATGTGAAATAATGCTTTTAGTTTGAAAGATGTGCAATTCAATGCAATAAATGATATGAATATAAACTACAAAAATCTATAACTTGTTTGAAAGCACCTATTTTTAGGCTATTAGCCATAGCAGCAAGATAAAATGCTTTGGTAGACATGTATGAAAAATTTAGCATAGACAAGGCAGTGAACTATTTAAAAAATACCTTAAAGAAATGTGGTCTCATGGTGATGGAATGGCTATGGCTTGTCATGACATTCCATCGTCATGAGACCACATTTCTTTGAGCCATTTTTTTTAAACAGTTCACTTCCTTGTCTATCCTACCAAATTTTTCATACATGTCTACCAAATCATTTTACAACCAAATGTAATTAGCGGCTGCTCCTACTTATTAGTTATGCAATATGACCTTGGAAAACTCATAGAAAGATGCACAATAACAAAGGAAAATATACAACTAATGGAGAAAGGGGCATATTACATCCATAGCCAAGGTCTTATTGAATGGTCCAACAAGGGGAATATTGTATCCAATCATTTGTAAACTCATTGAATGCGATAGTTTGCTACATAATATAGGGAGTAGGAAATTGCAACTTAAAAGAAAAGGAAAATGAAACACAATCAATCTATGTGACAAGAAAAGGAAAATATGTAGCTAATAGAGGGAGGGGTGAGCATTACATCCACTATGAATGTCTTATCAAATGGAACAAGAGGCAGATTGTAGCCAACCACTTGTACACTCATTGAATATGACAATTTGCTACATAATATAGGTAGTAGGAAATTGCAACTGCCACAGTCTATTTTTTCCACTACCACAGTCTATATTTTGTCTCTTAAGAGGGTTTCTAGGATAAATATAATGTTCTTAATTCTTCATTATAGTGGTGGTTTCTACGATAAATATAGTGTTCTTAATCATTTTGATATTTCCAAATCCACGTACATTCTAGCCAATGTAGAATGAATCAATTTGTTTGTTTTTAGATCATTTGCTAAAAAATAAAATGAAAAAGAGTGAATTCCACTAACCACAATGGAAATGGAGTACTATAAGAAATGAAAATGGGACACATAAACATTTTTGTGTTAATTTGAAATCCTCTATATAAGTTTACAATAATTCATCTAAATTATGTCATGATTTTTCATTTTTTCTTCAAACTCCTAAAAATTTAACATTTTTTATGATACTTCCATCTTATTCAATGTTGAATTCTATTTAAAACTATTATGATTAATAAAATTATGAAAGGAATGGTCTATATTGTAAAAAAATAAACAAAAAACTAAATATAAGCATTTCAATTCTACAAAAATGAATATATTACCTGAGATAATAAAATATGATGTAGAAAATTCAAATTATATTATTCTACATTGTCTGGCAAGCAAATTGGTGCTCAAAATGTGAGGGATCAAGCATAATATGGTGCCACAACAAGTCAACTACATAAAAATGCATTTTCTTGTCAGAGAAAGTGCAAAACCAGATAGAGGTAGTGAATTGTGGGCCTGTATCATGGGTCAACTCCCTCTTTTACTATTTTTGGTTCTTACCATATTTAGTGAGTACCAAATGTGTTGCATAACAATCTTTCAATTTGGAAAGCACCAAATGAGATGTTTTGAGGCTTTGCAATTTGGTAAGTGCCAAATGTGCTATATAGAAAATTTGTAATTGTGAAATCCTTGGCCCTACATAGATACCTACTGAAGGGAGAGAGAAGAGTGGGAGAGATCTAAAAAAGTAGCAAGGTATGGAGGGAGAGGTTTAATGAGATTTACGAATAGTGAAAAGGATAAGAGAGAAGAGTGGGAGAGACCTAGAGAAGTAGTAATGAGACAAGGAGTGAAAGACATAGCTCGGCTAAGGAGGGATGGAGAGGCAGAGAACTTCAATCCTTATAACCTCATACCCTCTACCCTTAAACCCTCAACCCTCAAGTCTCAACCCTTAAAATCTCATACCTCAACCATCAAGCCTCAACTCTTAAACCTTTAAACCCTTAAACCCTCAACCTTCAACCCTAATTCCTCAACTCTATACCCTAGACCCTAATCCATCAACCCTCTCCCCTCCACACTTAAACCCTCAACCCTCAAGCCTTAAAACCTAAACCCTTAAACCCTTAGACCCTGAACCATCAACCCTCAACCCTACTCTCTCAACTATATACCTTAGAATTTAATCCCTCAACACTCAACCCTTAAACCCTCATCCCTCATCCCTCATCCCTCAACCCTCAACCTCTCCATCCCCCTCCCCCTCCCCCTCCCAATCTCTCCCCCACTCTCCCTCCCCTTCCCAATCTCTCCCCCCCTCTCCCTCCCCCTCCCAATATCTCCCTCCCTCTCCCTCTCCCTCCATCCCTCTCCCTCTCCCACTCCCTCACCATCTCCCTCCCCCTCTCGCTCTCCATCCCCCTCTCCCTCTCTCCCTCTCCCTCCCCCTCTCTCTCTCCCCCCTCTCTCTACATCCCCCCTCTCTTTAACTCCCACTCCAACTCCCTTTCCCTCTCCCTCCCTCTCCCCCCTCTCTCTCTCCCTCACCCTCTCTCCATCCCTCTCCCCCTCCATTGCCTCTCTCCTCTCTCTCCCCCCTCTCTCCTTTCCCTCTCCCCCCTCTCTCCCTCTCCCACTCCCACTCCCACTCTCTCTCTATCCCCCTCTCTACCCCCATCTCCCTCTCTCCCCTTTATCTCTCCCCATCTATCCCCCCTTACTCTCACTCTCATTCCCTTTCCAATAACCTCACCTCACCCTCTCCCACTCCTACTCCCATTCCCTCTCCCCCTCCCCCTCTCCCACTCCAACTCCAACTCCCCCTCCCCCTCCCCTACCTATCACCACCCTCTCTCCCCCTCCCTCCCACTACCACTCCCACTCCCTCTCCATCTCCCTCTCCACCTCTCCCTCTGCCACTCCCACTCCCTCTCTCTCTCCCTCTCCTAGTATCTCTTCCCCTCTCAGCCCTTCTCTCCCTCCCCATCTCTCACCCTCTCCCTATCCCTCCCCCTCTCTCTCCTACTATCCCTCTCCATCTCTCTCCACCTCTCCCTCTCCCTCTCCCATTCCAACTCCAACTCCAACTCCTTCTCCCTCTCCCTCTCCCCCTCCCACTCACACTCACACTCCCACTCCCTCCCCCTCCTGCTCCCCCTTTCCCTCCCCTCTACCTCACCCTATCCCCCCTATCATTCTCTCTCTATCCCTCCCTCTCTCCATCTCCCCTTCCCTCTCCCTTTCACCCCCCCCAATCAATAGTTAGAAAAGAGTAAAAAATTTAGTCCTTTAAATGCATGTGTGAAACCCACACAATAAAAATGATAAAGGTTGATATTGTAACCAATATCTATTATATTAGCCCTTTTCCAATAAATATGAATGTCCTTTAAGTTTATATTAGTTCTCCACTGTTAAAAAGATATGGTACCAACAATAAATTTCACCTGGCATGCATAAAATATTTTGGTACACATGACAGTATTTCAGACATTATTAGTAACATGATAAGCATGATCTATCTATAGAACTCTTTTTAGGAACTAAAGATTCTTGAAATTAGTGACCCGCAACTTGAAGATATATAAGGTTTTATCTGACACAAAACATGGAGGAAAAAAGAAGTGTTCAATATGAGGACCTACCTTTTGAGCATAGCCTTCAATGTATCACAAAAAAAATATTGAATATAAGTAATGGGTAAGATCTAGTACAAATCCAAACCGATCACAAACATTTATCAGTGGACGAGCATCTAAAAGTCTTGCTTCCATAATAAAGTTCTTTGTCTTTTAACATCATAGAAGTTTGAATCTTTGGTTACACGTTCCACCTCCTTGATTTGTCTAGTTTTGGTTGTTGCTTCAATGTATTTGAAGTGAATGTCAGGATCCTCACTAACAATGAAATTGAAAATATAGTTTACCATATAAGTACAAGGTTCCCAAGCTACTACAAAATTACCTCCTCAAATTGATCAAAGAATATTAGTGGAAAAATGATACAAGTGACAATCCAAAGTCAAATCACCTAGAGCTCAAATATGCATCCAAGAAGAAATATAGCCCTTCATAAGACTTGAACTATTTAGACAACTTGATGTAAGAATCAACACCTAATTATTCAAAATATTCCTTGGTAGCCTGTGTGACATGAAAGAAGTTAACAACAAAAATAAGAGAGAAATTGTCAATGTCATCTAGAGCCAACATTATTAATTTGAAATAAATAAAAGGTGCACAATTTTTACCTAGAAAATTATTTGGAGATTTCCCCTTAGGTTGACAAGAAGGAGATCTTTCATGCACTCCAATGCCCACTCTCTAGGGTCCCAAAGAACTCAAAAAGGGTTTGAAAAATATTGTAATTAGTAAGGGAATTGGTAGTTTCTATTCAATTTCAAGAGCACATCATGTTTCATAGACTAGTGGCTTGATAGCATGGGTGTTGACAATGACACATTTAATATCGGGAAACTCTGTATAGTGTTGTACCCAAAATTTACAACATTAGTGATGAACAAAATATTTCCTAAGAAACTATTTGACATAAGGAAATATGTAGAAAATTTAAATATTTCTACAACAATTAACATAGAAAATGCTTCATACTTGACATTAGATCTAAGTTAAAGCCTAAATGCATCCCAAGGAATCACCTACCTGAAGCGCACACATATATAAACCAACTTTCTTGCATAATTGTGTAATACAAGGACAAGCATAGTGACTAAAAATCCCATTTGCCAAGATTGCATTGGCAATGTTGGGGAAAGTGACCAAATTAGTCTCCAGAATCTAAAGAACAAATAAAATCAATAAAGCTAAAATCACAATAATTTCTACAATCAACAATGTATAAATAGTTCATTTTCACTCTTGTCGAACTTTGCACATAAGCATGTTTTAAACTAGGTCTAAGAAAATTTAAAAGCTAGTTGCTTCATGATCATATTAACAACTTGCCTTAGTTTGAAGATGTGCATGTTCTAGCAAATTAGGCTTCAAAACATCCAACAAAAAGGATGTTGCTTCACAGATCCTGTTACATTGCATATAGATTTGCATATGAAACAAAAATATAGTAAGTTATATTGAAAAATGATTATACTTAAATGTAAGAAGTTTTACCTATGTTTATTTTGGCTACAACATATCTAGACAATATTCTAAATCAGACTAACCAACAAAACAACCTTTGATAGTACCAAATTATATGATATGAATAATTTATTAAATACCATAAATTGTATACTGTAGAAATAAACATATTATTAAATTTGAATTAAAACAAAAAACAAAATAAAAATATTACATATGCGAACAAGCTACAACATGCTAGAAGTTAAAATGTTGATTTAACAACATGATAAAAAATGATAATCTGTAGTAAAAAAATATAATGTAATTTTGATGAACTGTAAGATGTTCATATATATATAATCAAAAATGTCAGTCTAAGAGTTTCCAATTCTTGAAAATACACCATGATAAAGATCCTTGAACAACACATTCAAGCTACTGCACAAAGCAGTGGGCCAAGCTATCTAATAGCTAGTACATGATAAACATCAACTATGTCATTTTTTGCAAATATTTTAGTGGCCAGCGTGTGAAGGTTCCTTCTTTCTCTTTCAAATGGACAACTCCATCTATTTTGTCTTCATAAGCAAGGGGTATGTTACTTGTGACCTTTAAAATATTTACGTTTGCATCCCATGTTCCTTTCAATTCGACTCCATGTACAATAGATATTGAGTGAATCCACCCAATGCCCACAATAGCACCATCAAACAGATCCAATACCGTAACTTTATCCCATTCTTGGATTTTATCAATACATTTCTACAAAAGAAAAAAAAATACACATTATATTGAGATATAAAGCATTTGATAACACAGATAAAAATTTGATAAAAATTTATAAGAAACTAGAAAATGACGATAGGAAATATAAAACCATGCACTTGACACATTAAACAAAAATTAACTTCCCGCTATTTGACATATAATGGATGTTAGATACAAAAGGTGTTCATATGTAAGCTATATGTTCTCCCTTATTTCCATAACTATGTATACTAGCTAAGTACACTTCATTGCTATTCTACCCAGCTCCTATCACATAGGTAATGATTACCCTTATTTACATAATAAAACAACCATTACTTACTTGAATAGTACTTAATTGTATGTGGTTTCATAGCACTCACCTCAAGCTCAACACCACTACTACTATGAATATCATGCACATGCTCATTGAGTTCAATATAATCACTATCAACATTGACATGAAGTTGTGCAGCTTTGTAGAGATCTTTATTGACATGAACTTTTTCTTTTCATTTTGATTTTATATAATTGCTCTACATGTGGTTTAATCATCATGCAAAAATTAATGTAAGTTAGGTAAAGAATGAAAAAGATATAAATTTTTATCCAAAAGAACATTTTAACCATGAAGAATGACAAAACACTAATGTATTTGACTCCAAATTCTGATGAATGTTTGTCAAAATACCAACAAACTATTGTCGAAATATTGACGAAACACTCATATAAATTTCTCACTATTTTTTCATTGCTTTTTTGACCAACTTTTAAACATCAAAACCATGACCCAGCATTGTCAATCATCACCACAAAAAATGGAACTAGTGTTCGTCAGAAAATCAATGCCAACTTCTGATGAGGGCACAGCCCGAGACTTAGAAAATAACCCACAAACAAGAGAATAATTTTATTATTTATAAAATGGAGCTTCTTACATGTAGAGGATCTCAAATCCCCAAGTTCTACAACACATGCAAGTTACAGAAAGCTACATAATCACCCTTTCGCAATATGCGAGCTTGTCCCCAAAAAGTTACCCAAAAATTAGAAACCTACCCATAAATAGAGCTCCTCTTTAGTTTGGAGCCAAAACAATATTCAAATTTGAGTTTAGGCGGTTTGGCACCAAAAAATTACAAATTGAAGTTCAAATTTCAAAACAACATTTGCAATTGTATCTTCTAGAAAGTGCGCCAACTTCCCGGGGCCATAACTTTTGATCCAGGACTCCGATTCACAAACCGTTTGAACCGTTGGAAAGGTCTTGAATTCAATAACATGCCCAAAATACACTACACCAATTTTGGAATTTTTTTGGGCCATTCCGGGAAATCTAAGTGCCTCAAATCTAACTTGGAAGATTTTCAGGTGCAAATCTAGGAAACTAAAACTGCAATATCTTTCAACCCAGGAATAGAAAATAAAAACCGTAAATTGGGAATTTCATTATGATGAAAAGGGTATCCAAAAATGTAAAAACATCTAAAAACTGAGAAACTTGAAATTTAACTATTTTTGGGTGATTCAAGATTGCCCTTACACCATTGGATGCTCCTGCATCAACTTCGTACATCTAGCGATGAAAAATAACCACAACACAATGTGAATTGCATCTTCGAAAGCGTCAAAATAACATCAAAAATTTGTTGAAATTTCAACAAACATCTTGTGATGAAATATAAAACTTTCGATGAAATTGTTGTACATGCGACAAAAATATCATCACATGTATAGCAACTTCGGCAGAAGTTTTATGGTTTGTCACAAGATGTTCGTTGAAATTTTGACAAATGTTTGATGTTTTTTTTAAAAGAATTATTCATTCAAATGTATGCTATTACATACATTTGAATGAATTTTGTAAATCCTATTATTGACCTATTATTCGTGCAGATTTTTGTGCTATGTTGTTGTATTTAAGGACATTCTTTATTCATTCAAAAATGATGAAGAGGATATAAGAAAAATTAGAAGAGTATTCATATGAGAGCATTGCAATAAGATCCTAATTGCATTGTTATCATTGCATCATCATCATAAACCTAATATATTTTTGTTTGTATATGTTTGTTTGTCTTTGGTCTTGGTTCATTATCACTTGTAGAAATAGAACATTGACTATATTGTTGTTATGGAAGCGGGCCAACTTGTAGAAATGGGTACACATGAGGAGTTATTAATTTTCAATGGCTTGTATGCTCATTTGATCAAGGCAGGACCTCTACTCATAGGCTTTATGAGATGATATTTTGGCCACCTGCAAGCATTAATCAAGAGGGAAAGACTTTGGGTAGTGTGTAAGGAAATATTGAATTTAGGAATGATCCTACTTTAGGAGTTCTTCTAGATGGTGAGAATATCAAAAGCCTTAAAATTGAATGGTTAAGAAGCCAAATTGAATTGGTAACACAAGAACCTACTCTACTGAGCTTGAGCATTAAGGAGAACATTATTTATGGACAATCTACAACTTTCGATGAAATTGAAGAGGCAACAAAGTTTGCACATACCCACACATTTATCACTTCACTTCCTAAAGGATATGAAACCCAGGTTGGTAGTAATGGATTGACCCTGATATAAGAGTAAAAGATAATCTTGCAATCGCAAGGGTTGTGCTTTGCAACACACTCCACTAAACAAAAACTTTGTTGTTGTACAAGAAATACTACAACATGCATGTGGATAGTGCAACTATTTTTGTACTTTGCACATTACAACAAATTGAACTTGTTTTTGGGTAAGTTGCAGCTCTTGACTTGTGTCATAATCAAGAATTGGCATATCAGATTTGCCATAAATTTGAGAGGTTTATCACCATTTAATGGACTTGAAGGTGGTTGTATTCCATGGTGGATGTCCATGAGATTTTCAAAATGACCCCTCATGATAAGCAAGTACATAATATTGATGATGAGGACTCATCACAAAGCAAAGAACTTACCCCTTTTCTTCCCATGGAATCTACAACACGTCCACTTGTTATTGTACCAATCATGGCACCTATGGTTAACAGGGAACCAAAGGTAGAATACTACACAAGAACATTAACGAAATGAATTTAGACCTAAATATATAAATTTTGGAGTATCTTTAGAACCCAGTAGATCTGCACAAATTGGCTACAAGTGTTAGCATAGACTAGTATTATATAGTTAAGGCCTGACCTAGCGGTAAAACGAAGTTAGACATCAAGTTCTTGACTAGCATAGTGAGCAATTCCAAAGGATGCTAAGGAGATGAGTGGTAAAAGAGTTTAAGTTCCACAAAATTATTTAGATATGGTGCTAAAGAGGGAAAATGCTATCATTAAAGAGAGTAAAATAAGATCAAAGATGTTGATGCATTCTTATGGACCCATTTTTGAGGCCTTGCCTCCTGAATCTTGACCCATAATGAAATTTATGTTTGATGACATAGTAAAATGGAATAAGACCTCAAATACTATATAAGACAATATTTCAATTTTCAACCAATACTGATCTTTATATTTTTTGCTAATTCTTATGTACAAAAATCATTTAATAGAAACTAGATTCAACTTACTAGTAAAATTACAAAAGAAGGAAATACAAGACATTCAAGAGTAGATAAGAAAATTGCAATTAGAAGATAATCCATGGGAGCCACACCATTTAGATGTATAAAGTGATGTTAAGACTAGAAGAAAATCACAATTAGAAGATAATCCACAAGTGAAATAGCTATCATCCTTGAGAAAAATTAGTACAATGATACATGAAGGGGCTGATTTGACTTCACGCCCAATGAAGTATTGAAGGAAACTGATCTAATGCTTAGCAAGCAAGCATTTAGCGGAAATTGCCAAAATGTTACCAATTTTCACTATAGCTCAATTGGAAAAGCTGATTAGTTGGATTTATTTCAAAGTGAAAGTATCATTAATTTTTGTGTGTGCTTAAATTGTTGTTTGCACTAGGTTTATCAAGTTCCAGTTATACAATTGTTTTAGTGAGCAAAGTTTTGGAATTATTGATCAATGTTTTGCAGCATAAGTGAAATACAGAAAAGAGTACACAAATGATAAATCATAACAATTGCTTTTATTTATTTCATAATACTTATGCATATTACAGTATTTCATTTACAAATGATTGTACAAATTTTCATTTTTGATGCATTTCTTTTCATAATGGAAAAATAAGAAAAGAAATTAAAGTGTTCCACACAAGTCGTAGAGGTGACTATAACAATGGATCATGAGAAGCATACTACACTATTGAAGATGTAAGAAAGGAAGACACATAAGCATGGACATAATCATCATTGCCTGATGCTTATTGGCCGATGCAAAAGTGGTGCACCATCCTTTATCCTCGAGCTTTGATTGACCTGTAAGAGAAGTGAAGGGTTGTTAGAGCTCCAACTATGAACATCTCTATATGAATCACCAGAAATAATGTAAAATGTTGCTGATAATACATTGAAATAGTTGAGAGAACAGGAGTTGGAAAAAAGCAGAAAAAGAAACATCATAATAATGATTATTTTATGCTAACATTGTTTGTTTCCTTGTGCAGGTATAGGAAGAGCTATGTAGCTGAATCATTTCATGAAGACACAAAAATCATGTGGAGTAAACGAGCTCCCACCAGGGTAGAGCTTAGCATGCTACCCCTTAAACATGAAAGCGGGTTGAGTGAGGAAATATAGTATCATGCTCATCTGAGCCATTCTTGAAAGAGTAAAATAGATTTCAGTCATCAAAACATCGAGGAAATTGTTCACTAATAACTTTCAAGTCTGAGAAGCAATGAAATGAAAAGTACCAGTGAACAATGAGCTAGATTCACATACAAAATCAACTAAGTGATAGTGAATAGGCATAAATAATACCTCATTAATGGAGCACTAATAAATAATGGAAGCATATGAAGTGTTATGGAGCTAAGAATGCATGTTTATGAAGCATTCAAGTATATGAAAATGAGTGGAAATAAGCATAAATTTTATTATGACAAACAACAGCAAATTGGAACTAAGTATAGCAAAACAAGGAGTTTCTAAGTGTTTCATACAACATGAAGGTGAACCTATGGTGCAGGAGCACCTTGTTGCATTCAAGCCTCCATGAGGCCATATTGTATAAATTCATTAGATTAGATGTTTTAATGTTGTAATAAGGTTTAATGAGCCATTTTATATATGTTTGAAGTCATTTGGAGTCATTGATGAAGGTTTGGTGTCATTTAGTTGAAAAATGAAAACATTGTCAAAAGTTGTCAAATGTTGTCATAACAACTCTTCTTGTTAAATGACAAATTTTTAAAAGTTTGTTAAAAGTTTTTAAATGGTATTTGTAGGTTGGTTGGAGCATAACTTGATTTTACAAGCATAAAAATGGGCCTCCAAGTCAAATGGGGGGTTGGAATGTAGTTTTGAACAAGAATTTATGAAGGAAGACATGGATTTTTCTACAATTTCCAATGTTCTGCCCTGTTCTTTTACATGGTACAGATTTTGTATGAAGTTGTACAGATCTAAAATTGATTTTTATTGATAAAGGAATGAAATAGCTTTGATTTTCAATGGGTTTGGTGTTTTTTCATTGAGTTTGGAGAAAGTTATGATAATTTTACCATTGGGAGCCCTATGGGATTGTTTTCTCTGGAAGTTGCATGTTGTTGCAAAGAATGGTATGGATTGTACACATAAAATAAAGACCTCAAGCCTATTGGAAATGTTAGATATGTGAATCTAGTTTCATTTTCATTTGGTTTGATCAATATTCATGGGGTTTTGAGTGATTTATCATGTTTTTGGTGAAGACTACTCAATTCTGGAACTAGGGTTTCCAACAGATAAGAAAAAATCATATCTTTTTATTCCAACATCAAAAAGTGATAAAAATTGGTGAAAATTTATGTTTTTACATGTTATAAAAACCCTTTAAAGGAAAAATATTCATTTGCATGATTTATGGTAGATTGTGTGTTTCATTTTGGTGGAGAGTGGTCAAAGAAACATGGTTTTCTTGATGTTTGAACAAAGTTATGCATAGTTTGTTTATGGTTGGCCTTAAATCATTGTTGTATGATATTTGGATGGTTGTAATAATTTTTTGGGATGAATCTAAGCATGCTGAAATTTTTTACCAAGTTTGATATATATTAGAGTCCATTTGTGTAAGTTAGGACCATGTTGCTCAAGGTTAAAGGATTGAGATTGACTCAAGAATGAAGAATTTCAGTTGTGTAGTTGATTATTTCCAAGAATATAGAAAGTTGATGGTATGAACTCTCTTACCTCTACATCAACCTAATCTGCATATTATAAATGTGTAAAAAGCTCACTTCATTAAAAGGATTTTTCAGAAAATTACATGGTTTCATCTTAAGATGTAGATTTCATTTTAAAATACAGAGATTTCTCCTTGTTATAGTTAACCAACATGAGGGTTTTGACAGGAAAATTCAGAAGTGAGTGGATTTCTTCCAAGTTACAAAATACCCACATGGGGTTTTGATTTAAAATACAAATTTCTCATCATTTCAGCTTACCCATGTGAAGGTTATTGTCAAAAATACAAAAATGAATGTAATGATATTATGGGTCAAGCCCAATACATGGAGATACAAAAGAAATTGCAGGAAAATGTAACGAGAGTCCTTCAAAGCATTTGTTTTGATACTTTGGAAAATTTAGACTACAATCGAATACCCAGTTTGAGCATGAGTAGTCGCGGCCTAGAGGAGGAGTTTGAGTCATAAATTTCACTAAAAATAGAAACCCTTTTGGAGTTTGCTCAAAATTTCAATATCTGAAGCAAATAATGATTATAATGCAAGTAATTCTTTGTAAAAATTCATTGTCAAGAGCATACATGGCGCGACCTGCACAATGGGTCTACATTTTTTTAGTGGAAAGCAATCTTTCTTTTGTAGAGATAAGCTTTAAGAGCTTTTGTTATGATAATAAAAATGAAAGAGGAGATAAAACTCACCATGGTACACCTATAGGAGGCCAAGAAATGGAGGCCAAGCCCTCACAGAGCTTCTAATGCATGGCTTGAGCTCACACAAGGTGGCCAGGAAGAATGGAAGCATAGAAAATGAAGAGAAATCAGAGATAAAACATGTATAAGTTGTGGCCTTAATGGCCATTTTTTATTTTCAAATGAAATGGGAGAAGCCAGAATACTGTCAAGAATCGACTTACCATGAAGGTGCAAATGAAAATCGATGCCAAGAATGATGGAGTCAACCAAGCTAAGTGTACAATCATGGAGTTTCAAGCTGAAAACCCTTAGTCTATGGCGGCCACATTTTCTTCTCATCAAAGCCTTCTCTCCAAAATGACAAGTGCAAATAATGTGAATTTAGGGTTTTTTTTGAGTTTTGTTCTATCCTCAATTCCCTAATTCGACTCATGGAGATTATTGCATAACTATTGAAATATTAAATTTGATGTGGCTGAAGATATTTCCACTAGGTTGACCCCTTTTCATTTCATTTGACATTTTTTTGTCTAAGTGTTTTAGGGTTAATCATTTAGATATATTTCAAGTATGCCTTACCTTAGTGAAATAAAACTCACATAAAGACTTAGGTATTTATTTTCATTGATTTTCTATAAATCAATCAATATTTAGTGATAAGGGTTGTCTCTCATATTTTTATGATTTTTTATAAGAAAAATCAAATTGTAATGGAGATTGAAGTTGTATTTTTGAAAATATTTCCAAAAAAATATTTATTGCAAAAATAAATCAAATTGGAGAAAAGAATAAAACTGTATGTTTTGTAAAGCAAAAGATAAAACAATATTTTATAAATTGTTTTATTCTTTCTTGCTATTTTTAGCAGTTTATGAAGGCAAAAGAGAGTTGACTTTTCTTGGGCGGATTTGAGTTGCATGGAGAGGAGATAAGGTGTTTTTTTTTGCTTTTAAAGCTATTTTTAGGTGCTTTTTAGCATGGACATGCAAAGAGTGAGAGTTTTCCATTTCAGTTACTCATTTTGGGGTAGTTTTAGATGCTTTTTTTAGAGCTTTGATGCAGGAGCATCCAGTGGTGTAAGGGGAATCTTGCATCACCCAAAAATAGTTAAATTTCAAATTTCTCAGTTTTTAGATATTTTTACATTTTTGGATACCCTTTTTGTCCTAATGAAATTCCCAATTTACGGTTTTTATTTTCTATTCTTGGGTGGAAAGATATTGCAGTTTTAGTTTCCCAGATTTGCACCTAAAAATCTTCTCAGTTAGATTTGAGGCACTTAGAGTTCCCGGATCAGCCCCAAAACTTGCAAAATCAATGTAGCAAATTGTAAGCATGTTGTTGACTTTGTGACCTTTCCAACGGTTCAAACGGTTCGCGAATCGGAGTCCCGGATCAAAAGTTATGGCCTCGGGAAGTTGGCGCACTTTATAGAAGATACAATTGCAAATACTCTTTTGAAATTTGAACTTCATGTTGTAAATTTTTGGTGCCAAACTGCCTAAACTCAAATTTGAATGTTGTTTTGGCTCCAAACTAAAGAGGAGCTCTATTTATGGGTGGGTTTCTAATTTTTGGGTAACTTTTTGGGGACAAGCTCACATATTGTGAAAGGGTGATTTCGTAGCTTTCTGTAACTTGCATGTGTTGTAGAACTTGGGGATTTGAGATCCTCTGCATGTAAGAAGCTCCATTTTCTGAATAATAAAATTATTCTCTTGTTTGTGGGTTATTTTCTAAGTCTCGGGTTGCACCCTCATCAAGTGGTATCAGGCGTTTTCTTGAGTGTGGAGATCCGCCGATCGTGAGGAAGTTCGCACACCGTGGTTGTGGGTCGAGGTCAATAAAGATGCCTCCAAGAGTGATGCTTGGTAGGCATGGTGATGCCAGAGGTGGTCGAGGTGGTAGAAATGTTGGTGGAAGAGATGCACTAGCAGCCCTCCAAAGACAGATTGATGCGTTACAAGAGCAGTTGAGAAGAGGGTTAAACCCAAGGTAGGAAAGTGAGGATGAAGGAGAGGAAGAAGGTTTAGATGTAGAAGAGGAAGAAGAAGCAATTGATCAAGACCAAATGCAGCTAATAAGGGCCATTTCAAAGATCAGGAAAAGACCTAGAGCAAAAGTCCCCAGTTATTGCGGAAGTCTGAACCCAAAAGAGTTGATCGACTGGATAACCGAGCTAGAAGAATATTTTGAGTATGAGGAAATAGAGGACCTAGATTGGGTTAAGTTTGTGAAAATAAAGCTAAAGGACCATGCCAATATTTGGTGGAAAGAGGTCCATTTGGAAATAAATCAAAGAGGAAAAGGAAATATCACCAGATGGGATCGCATGGTAGAGAAACTGAAAAAGCAGTTCATACCAGTGGACTATGAGTTAGATCTGTTGAAGAAATTGCAAGGGTTGAAGCAAGGAAGTAGATCTGTGAAAGAATATACTAAATATTTTCACAAGATAATCATTAGAACGGGCCACACAGAGGCCAATAAGGAGAAGGTAGCCCGATATCTTAATAGGTTACGACCGAGCATTCAGGAGGAGTTAAGCCTAGTCAGAATGACCACCATTGAGGATGTGTATCAGTTTGCTCTGAAGGTGGAAGAGAAGCTGAACAAAAGATTTGATGGCAAGCAAAAAGGATGAGGAGGTCAAAGTAGAAGGGGCAATGGAAGACCTTCAGGAAGCCGAAATGATGATGAAAAGAAAAGTGAAGATGTGGGTGCTGGCCCAGAAGCCAAAGGAATGACAACTTTTACCGCCCTCGTGATCAAAATAGTGGTGATCAAAGAGGTAGAGGACGAGGGAGATATGGACAAGGATCCGGAAGAGGTGGTTTCAAAGGAACGTGTTTCCAGTGTGGTGAAGAAGGGAATCAAGCCTATGAATGTCCACAACACCAAGGAAGGGCAGAAAAAAGGCTAGAAAGTCATGGAAGGGTTGCGCATGCAGATGAGGAGGCCCAATCTGAACATTCAGATAATGTTGAAAGGGGGGAAGCCCTAGTGATTAGGAGAGCCTTAGTGACCGAAGAAAATGAACCAGAATAGAGGAAGAATCTATTTCGCATAAGGTGCAAGTGTGAAAGAAAATGTTGTGATGTCATTATTCATGGTGGGAGCACCGATAATCTGGTGGCAGAAGAAATGGTCACAAAGTTGAATCTAAAG
>VDFB02096385.1:108697-127061 GCA_007258455.2 Sequoia sempervirens | reverse complement strand
ACACATTTTCAAAGTAAGAAGCATATTTCAGACTTATGCAAGCTGCAAGAACACTTTTTCAATGAAATTTAGTGATTATTTCCTTCTCAATAACTATTTTCTTATGTGTATGTAGATGATTGATGCATATTTCTATGATTTTTATGTGTAAATCCTTCAATATGTTGTCTCATTCAAGCACCTTTTAAACTGAAAACATGTCTTATACAAGTCAAAAGTTATGTAGCTGAGATTTACACTATTAATTTGTGAAAACATACTCATTTTTCCTTCTTAAATATGTAAACATTGCAACTTTATTGTGAAATACTTATGCATTATCATCTTAGACCTTTGAGTTGTGTGAAAATTAGTTGAATAACTAAGATATTATATGTCAAAACAACATAAGCAAGTTGTAAACATTTAGGTGCATCACCCATATAGGTAGTTTTAATTCATGTCATCCTTCTATCCTTTTCCACCAGCAAAAATAGTAGTTTAAGTTAGGATAGGTGAACACCAAGAGAACCATCTCACTCTAGAGGTTAACTCTCACATCTTGAACCCACAATCAGGAGAGTTATCCCATGTTTCACTAGTAGGTTGAGTTTTGCAACTCAGTAAGGGTGCATTATTTGGTGATAACAATCAGCTATGCAATGTAAAGTAATGCTTTGAGTTTGAAAGATGTGCAATGCAATGTAATCAGTGATATGAATATAAACTACAAAATCTATTTTTTACATCTAAATGCAATTGGTAGTTTCTCATGCTTATTAGTTATGCAATGTGAAGTAATGCTTTCAATTTGAAAGATGTGCAATGCAATGTAATAAGTGATATGAATATAAACTACAAAAATATATTTCTTACAACCAAATGCAATTGGAAATTTCTCCTACTTATTAGTTATGCAATTTGAAGTAATACTTTGAGTTTGAAATATGTGCAATGCAATGTAATCAATGATATGAATATAAACTACAAAAATCTATACCTTGTTCGAAAGCACCTATTTTAGGCTTTTAGCCATAGTAGCAAGATAAAATGCTTTGGTAGACATGTATGAAAAATGTAGTAGCATAGACAAGGCAGTGAATTGCTTGGAAAAAAGCCTCAAAGAAATGTGGTCTCATGGTGATGGAATGCCATGACAATCCATAGACATTATCATGGCATTCCATCACCATGAGACCACATTTCTTTGAGGAATTTTTTCAAATAGTTCATTCCCTTGTCTATGCTACCACATTTTTTATTCATTTCTTCCAAAGTATTTTACAACCAAATGCAATTGGCAGCTGCTGCTAGTTATTAGTTATGCAATGTGAAGTAATGCTTCAAGTTTGAAAGATGTGCAATGTAATGTAATCAGTGATATGAATATCAACTACAAAAAAATATTTTTTACAACCAAATGCAATTGGAAGTTGCTCCTACTTATTAGTTATGCAATTTGAAGTAATTCTTTGAGTTTGAAAGATGTGCAATGCAATGTAATTAGTGATATGAATATAAACTACAAAAATCTATTTTTTACAACCAAATTCAATTGGCAGCTGCTCCTACTTATTAGTTATGCAATGTGAAATAATGCTTTTAGTTTGAAAGATGTGCAATTCAATGCAATAAATGATATGAATATAAACTACAAAAATCTATAACTTGTTTGAAAGCACCTATTTTTAGGCTATTAGCCATAGCAGCAAGATAAAATGCTTTGGTAGACATGTATGAAAAATTTAGCATAGACAAGGCAGTGAACTATTTAAAAAATACCTTAAAGAAATGTGGTCTCATGGTGATGGAATGGCTATGGCTTGTCATGACATTCCATCGTCATGAGACCACATTTCTTTGAGCCATTTTTTTTAAACAGTTCACTTCCTTGTCTATCCTACCAAATTTTTCATACATGTCTACCAAATCATTTTACAACCAAATGTAATTAGCGGCTGCTCCTACTTATTAGTTATGCAATATGACCTTGGAAAACTCATAGAAAGATGCACAATAACAAAGGAAAATATACAACTAATGGAGAAAGGGGCATATTACATCCATAGCCAAGGTCTTATTGAATGGTCCAACAAGGGGAATATTGTATCCAATCATTTGTAAACTCATTGAATGCGATAGTTTGCTACATAATATAGGGAGTAGGAAATTGCAACTTAAAAGAAAAGGAAAATGAAACACAATCAATCTATGTGACAAGAAAAGGAAAATATGTAGCTAATAGAGGGAGGGGTGAGCATTACATCCACTATGAATGTCTTATCAAATGGAACAAGAGGCAGATTGTAGCCAACCACTTGTACACTCATTGAATATGACAATTTGCTACATAATATAGGTAGTAGGAAATTGCAACTGCCACAGTCTATTTTTTCCACTACCACAGTCTATATTTTGTCTCTTAAGAGGGTTTCTAGGATAAATATAATGTTCTTAATTCTTCATTATAGTGGTGGTTTCTACGATAAATATAGTGTTCTTAATCATTTTGATATTTCCAAATCCACGTACATTCTAGCCAATGTAGAATGAATCAATTTGTTTGTTTTTAGATCATTTGCTAAAAAATCAAATGAAAAAGAGTGAATTCCACTAACCACAATGGAAATGGAGTACTATAAGAAATGAAAATGGGACACATAAACATTTTTGTGTTAATTTGAAATCCTCTATATAAGTTTACAATAATTCATCTAAATTATGTCATGATTTTTCATTTTTTCTTCAAACTCCTAAAAATTTAACATTTTTTATGATACTTCCATCTTATTCAATGTTGAATTCTATTTAAAACTATTATGATTAATAAAATTATGAAAGGAATGGTCTATATTGTAAAAAAATAAACAAAAAACTAAATATAAGCATTTCAATTCTACAAAAATGAATATATTACCTGAGATAATAAAATATGATGTAGAAAATTCAAATTATATTATTCTACATTGTCTGGCAAGCAAATTGGTGCTCAAAATGTGAGGGATCAAGCATAATATGGTGCCACAACAAGTCAACTACATAAAAATGCATTTTCTTGTCAGAGAAAGTGCAAAACCAGATAGAGGTAGTGAATTGTGGGCCTGTATCATGGGTCAACTCCCTCTTTTACTATTTTTGGTTCTTACCATATTTAGTGAGTACCAAATGTGTTGCATAACAATCTTTCAATTTGGAAAGCACCAAATGAGATGTTTTGAGGCTTTGCAATTTGGTAAGTGCCAAATGTGCTATATAGAAAATTTGTAATTGTGAAATCCTTGGCCCTACATAGATACCTACTGAAGGGAGAGAGAAGAGTGGGAGAGATCTAAAAAAGTAGCAAGGTATGGAGGGAGAGGTTTAATGAGATTTACGAATAGTGAAAAGGATAAGAGAGAAGAGTGGGAGAGACCTAGAGAAGTAGTAATGAGACAAGGAGTGAAAGACATAGCTCGGCTAAGGAGGGATGGAGAGGCAGAGAACTTCAATCCTTATAACCTCATACCCTCTACCCTTAAACCCTCAACCCTCAAGTCTCAACCCTTAAAATCTCATACCTCAACCATCAAGCCTCAACCCTTAAACCTTTAAACCCTTAAACCCTCAACCTTCAACCCTAATTCCTCAACTCTATACCCTAGACCCTAATCCATCAACCCTCTCCCTCCGCTAGGCCACCCTCAGCCCTCAGGCCTTAAGAGCCCTGAAGCCCTTGACCCTTGAGACCTGAACCATCCCGGCCACTCAGCCCTACTCTCAGCTATGCCATGGAATCCTGATCCTCGGCACTCGGCCATGAGCCATCCCTCCGTCCCTCGGCCACTCGGCCTCTCCATCCCCTCTTCCTCCCACTCCACCTCCGGTCCTGCACATGCCGAATCTGCACTCCACTCACGGTCCTGCCACTTCATACTGCATCATAATAAACCAGGAGTCATCAAATATCACGCATCATGTGAGTCATGCATCGTAAATAATCATCATGCTGCATGTTTTGATAAATCACGATCATTTAAATAATAATGCGTGCAATAATGTCATCGTAAATGTCAGGTCCGCTCCGTATTATCGACCATCGACCATCATCATCATCATCAAATGTCATGATCATCTTTGCGTCATCGTGCATAATAAATGTCATCGACCGATTGTTATCGCTATCGCGCATCATCATCGCGCCGATGCGGTTCCATCCATTATCATCTGGATCGAGTGTCATCATCATCATCACCAGCATCGCCGCCCATCATCGCATCGCTGCCATCATCATAGTGTCATCGTCATCGCATCATCATCTTGTGCATCACGGATCATAATATGTCATCATCATGATTGATGTTTTATCATCGTTGCGTGGAATATCTTTGCGTCATGCGATCATCATGCGTTTGGATCATCCGTCATATGTAAATATCGTTTAGATCGATCCCTCCCACTCACACTTCCACTCCCACTCCCTCCCCCTCCTGCTCCCCCTTGCCCTCCCCTCTACCTCACCCTATCCCCCCTATCATTCTCTCTCTATCCCTCCCTCTCTCCATCTCCCCTTCCCTCTCCCTTTCACTCCCCCCAATCAACAGTTAGAAAAGAGTAAAAAATTTAGTCCTTTAAATACATGTGTGGAACCCACACAATAAAAATGATAAAGGTTGATATTGTAACCAATATCTATTATATTATCCCTTTTCCAATAAATATGAATAAAAATGATAAAGGTTGATATTGTAACCAATATCTATTATATTATCCCTTTTCCAATAAATATGAATGTCCTTTAAGTTTATATTAGTTCTCCACTGTTAAAATATATATGGTACCAACGATAAATTTCACCTGGCATGCATAAAATATTTTGGTACACATGACAGTCTTTCAGACATTATTAGTAACATGATAAGTATGGTCTATTTATAGAACTCTTTTTAGGAACTAAAGATTCTTGAAATTAGTGACCTGCAACTTGAAGATATATAAGGTTTTATCTAGCACAAAACATGGAGGAAAAAAGAAGTGTTCAATATGAGGACCTACCTTTTGGGCATAGCCTTCAATGTATCACAAAAAATTGTTTGAATATAAGTAATGGGTAAGATCTAGAACAAATCCAAACCGATCACAAACATTTATCAGTGGACGAGCATCTAAAAGTCTTGCTTCCATAAGAAAGTTCTTTGTCTTTCAACATCATAGAAGTTTGACTCTTTGGTTACACGTTCCACCTCCTTGATTTGTCCAGTTTTGGTTGTTGCTTCAATGTATTTGAAGTGAATGTCAGGATCCTCACTGACAATGAAATTGAAAATATAGTTTATCATATAAATACAAGGTTCCCAAGCTACTACAAAATTACCTCCTCAAATTGATCAAAGAATATCAGTGGCAAAATGATACAAGTGACAAACCAAAGTCAAATCACCTAGAGCTCAAATATGCATCCAAGAAGAAATATAGCCCTTCATAAGACTTGAACTGTTTAGACAACTTGATGTAAGAATCAACACCTAATTATTCAAAATATTCCTTGGTAGCCTGTGTGACATGAAAAAAGTTAACAACAAAAATAAGAGAGAAATTATCAATGTCATCTAGAGCCAACATTATTAATTTGAAATAAATAAAAGGTGCACAATTTTTACCTAGACAATTATTTGGAGATTTCCCCTTAGGTTGACAAGAAGGAGATCTTTCATGCACTCCAACGCCCACTCTCTAAGGTCCCAAAGAACTCAAAAAGGGTTTGAAAAATATTGTAATTAGTAAGGGAATTGGTAGTTTCTATTCAATTTCAAGAGCACATCATGTTTCATAGACTAGTGGCTTGATAGCATGGGTGTTGACAATGACACATTTAATATTGGGAAACTTTGTATAGTGTTGTACCCAAAATTTACAATATTAGTGATGAACAAAATATTTCCTAAGAAACTATTTGACATAAGGAAATATGTAGAAAATTTAAATATTTCTACAACAATTAACATAGACAATGCTTCATACTCGACATTAGATCTAAGTTAAAGCCTAAATGCATCCCAAGGAATCACCTACCTGAAGCGCACACATATATAAACCAACTTTCTTGCATAGTTGTGTAATACAAGGACGATCATAGTGACTAAAAATCCCATTTGCCAAGATTGCATTGGTAATGTTGGGGAAAGTGACCAAATTAGTCTCCAGAACCTGAAGAACAAATAAAATCAATAAAGCTAAAATCACAATAATTTCTACAATCAACAATGTATAAATAGTTCATTTTCACTCTTGTCGAACTTTGCACATAAGCACGTTTTAAACTAAGTCTGAGAAAATTTAAAAGCTAGTTGCTTCATGATCATATTAACAACTTGCCTTAGTTTGAAGATGTGCATGTTCTAGCAAATTAGGCTTCAAAACATCCAACAAGAAGGATGTTGCTTCACAGATCATGTTACATTGCATATAGATTTACATATGAAACAAAAATATAGTAAGTTATATTGAAAAATGATTATACTTCAATGTAAGAAGTTTTACCTATGTTTATTTTGGCTACAACATATCTAGACAATATTCTAAATCAAACTGACCAACAAAACAACCTTTGATAGTACCAAATTATATGATATGAATAATTTATTAAATACCATAAATTGTATACATTAGAAATAAACATATTATTAAATTTGAATTAAAACATAAAAGAAAATGAAAATATTACATATGCGAACAAGCTACAACATGCTAGAAGTTAAAATATTGATTTAACAACATGATAAAAAATGATAATATGTAGTAAAAAAATATAATGTAATTTTGATGAACTGTAAGATGTTCATATATATATATATAAAATCAAAAATGTCAGTCTAAGAGTTTCCAATTCTTGAAAATACACCATGATAAAGATCCTTGAACAACACATTCAAGCTACTGCACAAAGCAGTGGGCCAAGCTATCTAATGGCTAGTACATGATAAACATCAACTATGTCATTTTTTGCAAATATTTTAGTGGCCAGTGTGTGAAGGTTCCTTCTTTCTCTTTCAAATGGACAACTCCATCTATTTTTTCTTCATAAGCAAGGGGTATGTTAATTGTGACCTTTAAAATATTTACATTTGCATCCCATGTTCCTTTCAATTCGACTCCATGTACAATAGATATTGAGTGAATCCGCCCAATGCCCACAATAGCACCATCAAACAGATCCAACATCGTAACTTTATCCCATTCTTGGATTTTATCAATACATTTCTACAAAAGAAAAAAAAATACACATTATACTGAGATATAAAACATTTGATAACACAGATAAAAATTTGATAAATATTTATAAGAAACTAGAAAATGATGATAGGAAATCTAAAACCATGCACCTGACACATTAAACAAAAATTAACTTCCCGCTATTTGATATAGAATGGATGTTAGATACAGAAGGTGTCCATATGTAAGCTATATGTTCTCCCTTATTTCCATAATCTATGTATACTAGCTAATTACACTTCATTGCTATTCTACCCAGCTCCTATCACATAGGTAATAATTACCCTTATTTACATAATAAAACAACCATTACTTACTTGAATAGTACTTAATTGTATGTGGTTTCATAGCACTCACCTCAAGCTCAACACCACTACTACTATGAATATCATGCACATGCTCATCGAGTTCAATATAATCACTATCAACATTGACATGAAGTTGTGCATCTTTGCAGAGATCTTTATTGACATGACCTTTTTCTTTTCATTTTGATTTTATATAATTTCTCTACATGTGGTTTAATCATCATGCAAAAATTAATGTAAGTTAGGTAAAGAATGAAAAAGATATAAATTTTTATCCAAAAGAACATTTTAACCATGAAGAATGACAAAACACTAATGTATTTGACTCCAAATTCTGATGAATGTTTGTCAAAATACCAACAAACTATTGTCGAAATACCGACGAAACACTCATATAATTTTCGTCACTAGTTTTTCGTCGCTTTTTTGACCAACTTTTAAACATCAAAACCATGACCCAACATTGTCAATCATCGCCACGGAAAATAGAACTAGTGTTCGTTGGAAAATCGATGCCAACTTCGTACATCTAGCGGTGAAAAATAACCACAACACAATGTGAACTGCATCTTCGAAAGTGTCAGAATAACATCAAACATTTGTTGAAATTTCAACGAACATCTTGCGATGAAATATAAAACTTCTGATGAAATTGTTGTACATGCGACGAAAATATCATCAAAAGTGTGATGAAAATATCATCACATGTATAGAAACTTCATCGAAAGTTTTATGGTTCGTCGCAAGATGTTCGTTGAAATTTTGATGAATGTTTGATGTTTTTTTTAAAAGAATTATTCGTTCAAATGTATGCTATTACATACATTTGAATGAATTTTGTAATTCCTATTATTGACCTATTATTCATGCAGATTTTTGTGCTATGTTGTTGTATTTAAGGACATTCTTTATTCATTCAAAAATGATGAAGAGGATATAAGAATCATTAGAAGAGTATTCATATGACAGCATTGCAATAAGATCCTAATTGCATTGTTATCATTGCATCATCATCATAAACATACTATATTTTTGTTTGTATATGTTTGTTTGTCTTTGGTCTTGGTTCATTATCACTTGTAGAAATGGAACGTTGACTATATTGTTGTTACGGAAGCGGGCCAACTTGTAGAAATGGGTACACATGAGGAGTTATTAATTGCCAATGGCTTGTATGCTCATTTGAGCAAGGCAGGACCTCTACTCATAGGCTTTATGAGATGATATTTTGGCCACCTGCAAGCATTAATCAAGAGGGAAATGCTTTGGGTAGTGTGTAAGGAAATATTGAATTTAGGAATGATCCTACTTTAGGAGTTCTTCTAGATGGTGAGAATATCAAAAGCCTTAAAATTGAATGGTTAAGAAGCCAAATTGAATTGGTAACACAAGAACCTACTCTACTGAGCTTGAGCATTAAGGAGAACATTATTTATGGACAATCTGCAACTTTCGATGAAATTGAAGAGGCAGCAAAGTTTGCACATACCCACACATTTATCACTTCACTTCCTAAAGGATATGAAACCCAGGTTGGTAGTAATGGATTGACCCTAATAGAAGAGTAAAAGATAAGCTTGCAATCACAAGGTTTGTGCTTTGTAACACACTCCACTAAACAAAAACTTTGTTGTTGTACAAGAAATACTACAACATGCATGTGGATAGTGCAACTGTTTTTGTACTTTTCACATTACAACAAATTGAACTTGTTTCTGGGTAAGTTGTAGCTCTTGACTTGTGTCATAATCAAGAATTGGCATATCAGATTTTCCATAAATTTGACAGGTTTATCACCATTTAATGGACTTGAAGGTGGTTGTATTCCATGGTGGATGTCTATGAGATTTTCAAAATGACCCCTCATGATAAGCAAGTACATAATATTGATGTTGAGGACTCATCACAAAGCAAAGAACTTACCCCTTTTCTTCCCATGGAATCTACAACACGTCCACTTGTTATTGTACCAATCATGGCACATATGGTTAATAGGGAACCAAAGGTAGAATACTACACAAGAACATTAACGAAATGAATTTAGACCTAAATATATAATTTTTGGAGTATCTTTAGAACCCAATAGATCTGTACAGATCGGCCACAAGTGTTAGAATAGACTAGTATTATATAGTTAAGGCCTGACCTAGCAGTAAAACGAAGTTAGACATCAAGTTCTTGACTAGCATAGTGAGCAATTCCAAAGGATGCTGAGGAGATGAGTGGTAAAAGAGTTTAAGGTCCACAAAATTACTTAGATATGGTGCTGAAGAGGGAAAATGCTATCATTAAAGAGAGTAAAATAAGATCAAAGATGTTGATGCATTCTTATGGACCCATTTTTGAGGCCTTACCTCCTGAATCTTGACCCATAATGAAATTTATGTTTCATGACATAGTAAAATGGAATAAGACCTCAAATACTATATAAGACAATATTTCAATTTTCAACCAATACTAATCTTTATATTTTTTGCTAATTCTTATGTACAAAAATTATTTAATAGAAACTAGATTCAACTTACTAGTAAAATTACAAAAGAAGGAAATACAAGACATTCAAGAGTAGATAAGAAAATTGAAATTAGAAGATAATCCATGGGAGCCACACCATTCAAATGTATAAAGTGATGTTAAGACTAGAAGAAAATCACAATTAGAAGATAATCCACAAGTGAAATAGCTATCATCCTTGAGCAAAATTAGTACAGTGATACATGAAGGGGCTGATTTGACTTCACGCCCAATGAAGTATTGAAGGAAACTGATCTAATGCTTAGCAAGCAAGCATTTAGCGGAAATCGCCAAAATGTTACCAATTTTCACTATAGCTCAATTGGAAAAACTGATTAGTTGGATTTATTTCAAAGTGAAAGTTTCATTAATTTTTGTGTGTGCTTAAATTGTTGTTTGCACTAGGTTTATCAAGTTCTAGTTATACAATTGTTTCAGTGAACAAAGTTTCAGAATTATTGATCAATGCTTTGTAGCATAAGTGAAATACAGAAAAGAGTACACAAATGATAAATCATAACAATTGCTTTTATTTATTTCATAATACTTATGCATATCACAGTATTTCATTTACAAATGATTGTACAAATTTTCATTTTTGATGCATTTCTTTTCATAATGGAAAAATAAGAAAAGAAATTAAAGTGTTCCACACAAGCCGTAGAGGTGACTATAACAATGGATCATGAGAAGCATACTACACTATTGAAGATGTAAGAAAGGAAGACACATAAGCATGGACATAATCATCATTGTCTGATGCTTATTGGCCGATGCAAAAGTGGTGCACCATCCTTTGTCCTCGAGCTTCGATCGAACTGTAAGAGAAGTGAAGGGTTGTTAGAGCTCCAACTATGAACATCTCTATATGAATCACCAGCAATAATGTAAAATGTTGCTGATAATACATTAAACAGTTGAGAGAACAGGAGTTGGACAAAAGCATAAAAAGAAACATCATAATAATGATTATTTTATGCTAACATTGTTTGTTTCCTTGTGCAGGTATAGGAAAAGCTATGTAGTTGAATCATTTCATGAAGACACAAAAATCATGTGGAGTAAACGAGCTCCCACTAGGGTAGAGCCCAGCATGCTACCCCTTAAACATGAAAGCGGGTTGAGTGAGGAAATATAGTATCATCCTCATTTGAGCCATTCTTGAAAGAGTAAAATAGATTTCAGTCATCAAAACATCAAGGAAATTGTTCACTAATAACTTTCAAGTCTAAGAAGCAATGAAATGAAAATTACTAGTGAACAATGAGCTAGATTCACATACAAAATCAACTGAGTGATAGTGAATAGGCATACATAATACCTCATCAATGGAGCACTAATAAATAATAGAAGCATATGAAGTGTTATGGAGCTAAGAATGCATGTTTCTGAAGCATTCAAGTATATGAAAATGAGTGGAAATAAGCATAAAATTTATTATGACAAACAATAGCAAATTGGAACTAAGTATAGCAAAATGAGGAGTTTCTGAGTGTTTCATACAACATGAAGGTGAACCTATGGTGCAGGAGCACCTTGTTGCATTCAAGCCTCCGTGAGGCCATATTGTATAAATTCATTAGATTAGATGTTTTAATTTTGTAATAAGGTTTAATGAGTCATTTTATATATGTTTGAAGTCATTTGGATTCATTGATGAAGGGTTGGTGTCATTTAGTTGAAAAATGAATACATTGTCAAAAGTTGTCAAATGTTGTCATAACAACTCTTCTTGTTAAATGACAACTTTTTAAAATTTTGTTAAAAAAATTTAAATGGTATTTGTAGGTTGGTTGGAGCATAACTTGATTATACAAGCATAAAAATGGGCCTCCAAGTCGAATGGGGGGTTGGAATGTAGTTTTGAACAAGAATTTATGAAGACATAGATTTTTCTACAATTTCCAATGTTCTGCCATGTTCTTTTACATGGTACAGATTTGTATGAAGTTGTACAGATCTGAAATTGATTTTTATTGATAGAGGAATGAACTAGCTTTCATTTTCAATGGGTTTGGTGTTTTTTCATTGAGTTTGGAGAAAGTTATGATCATTTTACCATTGGGAGCCCTATGGGATTGTTTTCTCTAGAAGTTGTAGGCTGTTGCAGAGAATGGTACGGATTGTACAGATCAAATAAAGACCTCAAACCTATTGGAAATTTTAGATATGTGAATCTAGTTTCATTTTCATTTGGTTTGATCAATATTCATGGGGTTTTGAGTGATTTATCATGTTTTTGGTGAAGACTACTCAATTCTGGAACTAAGGTTTCCAGCAAATAAGAAAAAATCATATATTTTTATTCCACCATCAAAAAGTGATAAAAATTGGTGAAAATTTATGTTTTTACATGTTATAAAAACCCTTTAAAGGAAAAATATTTATTTGCATTAGTTATGGTAGATTGTGTGTTTCATTTTGGTGGAGAGTGGTCAAAGAAACATGGTTTTCTTGATGTTTGAACAAAGTTATGCATAGTTTGTTTATGGTTGGCCTTAAATCATTATTGTATGATATTTGGATGGTTGTAATGATTTTTTGGGATGAATCTAAGCATGCTGAAATTTTTTACCAAGTCTGTTATATATTATAGTCCATTTGTGTAAGTTGGGCCCATGTTGCTCAAGGTTAAAGGATTGAGATTGACTCAAGAATGAAGAATTTCAGTTGTGTAGTTGATTATTTCCAAGAATATAGAAAGTTGATGGTATGAACTCTCTTACCATTGCATCAACCTAATCTACATATTATAGATGTGTAACAAGCTCACTTCATTAAAAGGACTTTTCAGAAAATTACATGGTTTCAGCTTAAGATGTAGATTTCATTTTAAAATACAGAGATTTCTCCTTGTTACAGTTAACCCACATGAGGGTTTTGACAGGAAAATTCAGAAGTGAGTGGATTTCTTCCAAGTTACAAAATACCCACATGGGGTTTTGATTTAAAATATAGATTTCTCATCATTTCAGCTTACCCATGTGAAGGTTATTGTCAAAAATACAAAAATGAATGTAATGATATTATGGGTCAAGCCCAATACATGGAGATACAAAAGAAATTGTAGGAAAATGTAATGAGAGTCCTTCAAAGCATTTTTTTTCATACTTTGGAAAATGTAGACTACAATCGAATACCCAGTTTGAGCATGAGTAGTTGCAGCCTAGAGGAGGAGTTTGAGTCATAAATTTCACTAAAAATAGAAACCCTTTTGGAGTTTGGTCAAAATTTCAATATCTGAAGCAAATAATGATTATAATGCAAGTAATTCTTTGTAAAAATTCATTGTCAAGAGCATACATGGCACGACCTGCACAATGGGTCTGCATTTGTTTAGTGGAAAGCAATCTTTCTTTTGTAGAGATAAGCTTTAAGAGCTTTTTTTTTATAAGAAAAATGAAAGAGGAGATAAAACTCACCATGGTACACCTATAGGAGGCCAAGCAATGGAGGCCAAGCCCTCACAGAGCTTCTAATGCATGGCTTGAGCTCACACAAGGCGGTCAGGAAGAATGGAAGCATAGAAAATGAAGAGAAATCAGAGATAAAACATGTATAAGTTGTGGCCTTAATGGCCATTTTTGCTTTTCAAATGAAATGGGAGAAGCCATAATACTGTCAAGAATCGACTTACCATGAAGGTGCAAATGAAAATCGATGCCAAGAATGATGGAGTCAACCAAGCTAAGTGTACAATTATGGAGTTTCAAGCTGAAAACCCTTAGTCTATGGCGGCGACATTTTCTTCTCATCAAAGCCTTCTCTCCAAAATAACAAGTGCAAATAATGTGAATTTAGGGTTTGTTTTGAGTTTTTTTCTAACCTCAATTCCCTAATTCGACTCATGGAGATTATTGCATAACTATTGAAATATTAAATTTGATGTGGCTGAAGATATTTCCACTAGGTCGACCCCTTTTCATTTCATTTGACATTTTTTTGTCTAAGTGTTTTAGGGTTAATCATTTAGATATATTTCAAGTATGCCTTACCTTAGTGAAATAAAACTCACATAAAGACTTAGGTTTTTGTTTTCATTGATTTTCTATAAATCAATCAATATTTAGTGATAAGGGTTGTCTCTCATCTTTTTATCATTTTTTATAAGAAAAATCAAATTGTAATGGAGATTGAAGTTGTATTTTTGCAAAGATTTCCAAAAAAATATTTATTGCAAAAATAAATCAAATTGGAGAAAAGAATAAAACTGTATGTTTTGTAAAGCAAAAGATAAAACAATATTTTATAAATTGTTTTATTCTTTCTTGCTATTTTTAGCAGTTTATGAAGGCAAAAGAGAGTTGACTTTTCTTGGGCGGATTTGAGTTGCATGGAGAGGAGATAAGGTGTTTTTTTTGCTTTTAAAGCAAAGTGGACCTATTTTTAGGTGCTTTTTAGCATGGACATGCAAAGAGTGAGAGTTTTCCATTTCAGTTACTCATTTTGGGGTAGTTTTAGATGCTTTTTTCAGAGCTTTCTTCCTGAGCTCGGATTAGGGTTTTGGAGCTTTTATATTTTGAAGAAAAACTTAGAGTTTTTCTGGAGTTCAGATTCATTGTTTCTTCCTCTCATGCTGAAACAAAGAGTTTTGTACGTAGAAATTTGTACTCAGACTTTTGATACTCCTTCAGTTGAATAAAACAACATTCCTATTTCTCAATTTTTGTGTCATTTGCAGATATAGTTTGATGTTATATTGTGATTTTTGTTTATAGAATCCTTGTTATGTCCTAAAATTGCAGTTTTGATGCAGAAAGTTCATAAAATACAGGTTGCATGTTGTATTTAACCATGAATCTTCATGCAAATCAATTGTGTTGAGTGTTCATGAGGGATTGTGAAGTACTGTTGTTTTCTGAGAGTTGTTTGTGGGTAAAAACCAAAGTAATCATTAAGTTCTGAAAATCACTTTAAGTCATAGTTTTCATTTCAATTATCTTTCTAACTCTTTCCCACAGAAGATCATTTAGAATAGAATATATCATTCGAAGAACCAACTCACTCTGGAGATTTCTTCTTCGTTCAGATCACCCACATCTGAAGAAGGTTTTCATGTGTTAACAGATAGTTAAGTTTCTACAAATTTAACATAAGGCGCATATCTGATTGATAACAACAACAATCAATGACAATGGAAAACCAACAAACCCAAACCCCAAATCTGAACCAACAACATGGGTGTCAGACCTACTACAATTCTGAATTCTTTTGTAAGATTAACAATCTACAGGAAGAGAAAAATCGACCAATTAATTAAAATAAGGTTTCGACAAAGGTTTTAGATTATGTTAATTAAAACAAAAATTATGGCGCCATCTAGGTTTTAATATTCTACATAGTTAAGTATATATTAGCTATATTTTACATAATAAATAATATAATTATTATACTTATTATAATTATATATTATATTCTTTAACAAAATTATTAAATACATGTAAAATTATTATCATTAATAATTAATAATAAGTATATTTTTATATAATACAAAATATAATATATATTTAATATAATAGTAATATTAGATTAAATTATATATAATATAATTGTATTTATTATTATATAATAGTATATATAGGCTTTTACCTAATATTTTAGAGGATTTTACCATTACACTACAGTTGGTTTACCATTAAATGGTAGTTGAAACTTGTTTTCCAATGACACAATAGTGGTCTCTAGGCATGAGATTTGTTTCAAGCTCAAATCTCACAATATATGTAGCCTATTAGCTAATACAAAGAGAAACTAAAAAGATAGAGAATGAGAGAAAGAGATGAACTTAGATAGATAGGGAGAGAGAGAGAGAGAGAGAGAGAGAGAGAGAGAGAGAGAGAGAGAGAGAGAGAGAGAGAGAGAGAGAGAGAGAGAGAAATATAAGAGATACAAAGGAAAAGAGAGAGGGAAAAGAGAAACTAAATTTTGATTGGTTGTTTCATGTTAACAATCCAAGAATGGCATGTCCTTGGGGAGTTATTCTCAAGGTAGCATGCCATTTCATTAAAGATATGATAATTCTCCTTTAAGACCTCTTCAATGTACCCATTGCACACTTAAGGAGACAAAGATATGGAGAGAGAAAGAGAGAAAGAGAAAGGAAGAGATAAGGAAGAGGGAGATAGAGATAAGATATAGATAGGTGGAGAGAGAAAAAAGAGAAAGAGAGCAAGAGAGAGGAAGCATAATGAGACAAAGGAGGAGAAAAGATAGAAATAAAGGGATAAAAAGAGGGATACAGAGAAAAAAAGAGAGAAGAGAGAGAAACAAAGATAGAGATAGAGATAGAGATGGAGATAGAGATAGAGATAGAGATAGAGATAGAGATAGAGATAGAGATAGAGATAGAGATAAATATAAATATAAATAGAGAGATAAATATGGAGACAGAGATATAGAGAGATAGATATAGAGAGAGATATGTAGAGATATAGAGGAATAAAGAGGGACAAAGGGAGGTAGAGATAGTGAGGTAGATAGAGAAAAATAGATAAAGAAAAAGAGAGAGAAAAGAGGAGAGATACATAGATAGAGATAAAGTCACATAAAGAGATAGGGAGATAAAGATAAATAGAGGGAAGAAAATATAGAGAGAGGAGATAATGAGAAACATACAAATAGAAAGGGAGAGAAAAAGAGAGATAGAGAGGTAGAGATAAAGAGATAAGGATGAATAGATAGAGATATAGGGAAGTGATTGATATATCTCTCCATGTCGCTCTTTATCTCTCTATATATCCCACTATCTATGTCACTCCCTCTTCCCCCCTCTATCTATTGAGCTATCTCTCCCTCTCCCCCCTTTCTCTCTCACTCACTCCATCTCTCCCTCCATCTCTCCTATATATCTCTATCTCTATTTCTCTTTTTATCTCCCTCTCACTCCTCTCTCTATCTCTTTCTATCCATATCTTTCTCTACCTCTATCACAATCTCTCTATCTCTTTCACCATCCCCATCTATCTCTCTATAGCACCCCCTTTCTATGTCTATCCCTCTCCCTCTATATATATTGAGCTATCTCTCCCTCTCTCCCCTATCTTCTCTCTCTCACTCTCTACATATCGCTCTCCCTCTCCCCCCCTCTTCTTTCTCTCCCTTTTCTACCTATCTATCTCCCTCTCTTCTCTCTCTTCCTCTTCAACCTATCTCTCCCTCTCTCCCCCTCTTCTCTAGCTCTCCTCCTCTACCTATCTATATCCCTTTCTCTCCCTCCCCCTCTCTATCTCCCCCTCTCTATCTCTCCCCATCTCTACCTCCCTATCCCACCCATCCATCTCTCTATCTCCACCTCTCTTCCTTTCTCTTCCCATATATCTCCATCTCTCTTTCTCTTCCCATATATCTCTATCTCTCTCTCTTTCTCTCTCCATCTATCTCTATCTTCCCATACTCGTTTCTCCCTTTCTCTATCTCTCCTTATTTCTCTCTCCATCTCTATATACTTATATCTAATTATTATTTTTGTCTATATCTTTCTCTCTCTCTCTCTCCCTCTCCTCTCTCTATACCTCTTGATATCTCTATCTCTCTATCACTCTATCTCACCATCTATATCTCTTTATCTCTTCATCTCCCTCTCCATCTCCCTCTATATCTCTCTATCTTGTCCTCACTATCTCTCCCTCTTTTTATCCCTATCTCTCTCTCTACCTATATCTCTCTATCTATATTTTGTCTCCCTCTTCCTCTCTCACTCTATCTTCATCTCTACCTCTATTTTCCTCTCTCCCCCTTTATCTCTATACATGTCTCCCTCTCTCTATCCATCCATCTATCTCCTTGATCTCTATCCCTCTTTATATATTTATCTCTTCCATCTCTATCTATCCCTCTCTCCTCTCTCTCTTTATCTCTCCCTATCCTTCTCTCCTCTCCTCCTCTCCATATCCCTCTCCTTCTACATCACCATCTTTGTCTCTATCTTCCTCTCTATCTCTATCTCCTTACCCCTCCATCTCTCACTCTTCCCCACTCTATCTCTCCCTCTTTCTATCACTACCTCTCCATCTCTCTCTCTCACTCTCTCCTTATTGCAAGCATAACATGGGGAGGGGTAGGGAGTGGGAGTTGGAACTAGAGATTGGGAGGGGGAGGAGAGGGAGAGAGGGGGGAGAGGGAGAGAGAGTGGGGGAGAGAAAGGGAGAGGGTGGGAGTGGGAGTGGGAGAGAGTGGAGAGAGAGTGCGAGGGGGAGAGGGTGAGCAAGAGAGGGAGGGAGTGGGAGTGAGAGGGAGTGGGTCGCGGGAGGAAGTGGAAGATGGGAAGGGGGAGAGGGGGAGGGAGAGAGAGGCAGGAGGAGAGCGAGAGGGAGAGG
>VDFB02096385.1:45816-108677 GCA_007258455.2 Sequoia sempervirens | reverse complement strand
CCATTGCCTATTTCGGTGAAAAGTTAAATGATGCAAAGTATTTTGTATATGATCAGAATTTTATGCAATAGTTCAAGCATTAAAGAAATGGAGACATTATTTGTTGCGAAGGAATTTGTTCTATATACTAATCATCGCCTTGTAGTACCTAAATAGTCAGGGAAAATTAAATTAGAGGCATATGAAATGGGTAGAGTTTTTGCAGAGTTATACCTTTGTTTTGAAACATAGGAGTGGGAAGTCAAATAGGGTTGCAGATGCCTTAAGTAGGAGGCCTACATTGATGACAAAGATGCAGATTGAAGTGGTTGGGTTCAATGAACTCAAGACACTGTATGCGAAGATCCTAATTTTGTAGAAGCTTGGAAAGCCAGCGAACCCTTAAGGGCCGGACGAAAGTAGTTGGATTTCATAATCTAGGATGGCATGTTATTTAAGGAAGTCAATTGTGTATCTCGAGGGAGTTCCATGAGGAGAACTTGATAAAGGAGAAGCAGAATGGAGGAATGGCAAGACATTTTGGTCGGGGATAAGACCATTGCTTATTATCGATTGAGCATTATTATTGGCCTCGGTTGTCACAGATGTGAAGAAGTTTGTACAAAGTTGTAGGGTATGTCAGATGGCTAAAGGAGTGAGCCATAATACAGGCTTATATCAGCCCTTACCTGTACCAGAGAGGCCATGGGAGGATATAAGTATGGACTTTGTTCTTGGTTTGCCAAAGGAAACAACGTAGGAATGATTCATCTTTGTGGTGGTTGATAGGTTTTGGAAGATGGCACATTTCATTCCATGTCAGAAGACCCATGATGCAATCCACATTGTTGACTTGTTCTTCAAAGAGGTGGTGAGGCTACATGGTCTACCAAAGAGTATTGTTTTAGATCGTGACACCAAATTTGTGGGGTACTTTTGGAGGACCTTGTGGAAGAAGCTGAAGACAGAATTGAAGTTTAGTTCTGCACACCATCCACAAACAAATGGGTAGACAGAGGTCGTTAACAAGAGTTTGGGTAACCTACTAAAATGTTTGGTAGGAGATAAACCCAAGGGATGGGACTTGATATTACCCCAGGCAGAATTTTCTTACAACAATTCTGTCAACAAAAGCACTGGTAGATCACTATTCCAGATTGTGTATGGAGGTAGCCCCATAACAACTCCAGAATTGAGGAAGATGGACCAAGAGAAGAAAATAAGTGCTGAAGCCAAATATTTTGTAGAAAATATCAAGGACATACATGAGAAGGTAAGAGAACATATTAACAAGATGAATATGCAATATAAGGCTAAGGCAGATCAGAAGAGGAGGTATAAGGGTTTCAGATTGGTGATGAAGTGATGGTCCACTTGAGGAAAGAAAGGTTTCCAGTGGGAACATATAACAAATTGAAGATGAAAAAGTTTAGTCCCTGTAAAATTTTGAAGATGCATGATTCAGGGAATGCATATGAGGTAGAGTTGCTAGATGGATTCAACATTTCCCCTGTGTTCAACATTTCAGATTTGACAGAGTATCATGAAGGTGGCACAGAGGAAGTACCAACGATGGAATGTGTGGGATTCCAGCACCTACTTGAAAAGGAGGAGATTGAAGAAATCCTAGATAGTCATGTGGGAAGGAGTACCAGGAACAGGCAGTATGAATAATATTTGGTGAAATGGAAAGGAAGGCCTGTTGAAGATTCATCCTAGTTGCCTAAGGCAAAGGTTGACCATTTGGGTTTTTCCTCCACCATCTGAGACGTGATAGGGTCACTTCTCAAATTACCCTGGGTGTCTGATGTAGGAGCATCCAGTAGTGTAAGGGCAATCTTGCATCACCCAAAAATAGTTAAATTTCAAGTTTCTCAATTTTTAGATGTTTTTACATTTTTGGATACCCTTTTCATCCTAATAAAATTCTCAATTTACGGTTTTTATTTTCTATTATTGGGTGGAAAGATATTGCAGTTTTAGTTTCCCAAATTTGCACCTGAAAATCTTTCAAGTTAGAATTGAGGCACTTAGAGTTCCTGGATCAGCCCTGAAACTTGCCAAAATCGGCATAGAAGATTTTGAGATCATTGTTGACTTCGTGACCTTTCCAACGGTTATGGCCCTGGTAAGTTGGTGCACTGTCTAGAAGATACAATTGCAAATGCTCTTTTGAAATATGAACTTCATGTTGTAAATTTTCGGCGCCAAACCACCTAAACTCAAATTTGAATGTTGTTTTGGCTCCAAACTAAAGAGGAGCTCTATTTATGGGTGGGTTTCTAATTTTTGGGTAACTTTTTGGGGACAAGCTCGCATATTGCGAAAGGGCGATTTTGTAGCTTTCTGTAACTTGCATGTGTTGTAGAACTTGGGGATTTGAGATCCTCTGCATGTAAGAAGCTCCATTTTCTGAATAATAAAATTATTCTCTTGTTTGTGGGTTATTTTCTAAGTCTCGGGTTGCACCCTCATCATCTTGAAATAAAAGAATAGCCATGTTAATGTAGAGAATGAATATTTGAACATGGTAAACAATAATAGACATAATAAATAGCAAATGTCTAATAGTATAGATATATACAAATAAGACATGATGAAATATATAAAAGAATATATAAATAAAAAAAGATAATAAATAAATAAAATGAATATGATTTTTCAAAAATACAACATTTGCTATACAATTATACTCCCCTAAAATAATCCAAAACTAAATAAAAATTAACTTTAGTACATTAAAAGGAAATTACAGGAATGGATCAAGATAGTCTTCAAAAATATATTTGTTGAAAAAGAAAGACTTGAAGAAGACCTGCCAAATTTGAATAAAAAAGTAATGAAAGATAGAATATTCTAGGAAGACTCAAAGAAGGAGAAGAGAATTATGGAAGAATAAAATATGCAATGCACTACCAATAAATCAAATGCAAAGATGATTGAAGCTAAACAAGGCTGCCAAGTGAGCTTAATGAGGATTAAGTCATGGACGTGAAGAACTGTGCACTAAGCTAAGACATGAAAAAACTAATTTGGAAGAAAAATTGAAACAATAATTTTGATTAAGAAACATGAAGAATTGTGCACTTTAATCAAATAAGAGTGAATTGGAAAACAAGGTAAAAGAATACAATGACAAGACTAAAGAATTGAATGAAAACATATCTAAAATAGGTTGCAAAAGATGGATGTTGGGATCCCAACAACATTTGAGGGAGGGTCTTTTTTCCTATCTATAGTAGGAGAGATACAACAGACTACAGAAAATGGAAGATGGGCTACTACAAATGTATGGTGGACTTTCTTTTCCACTCTAAGAGGAAAGGTACAATAGATTATCGATTTTTGTGCCCAAAGCACCATAGTTAGGATACAAAATGCCAATTTCAAAGCATGTAAAATAGGCTAGTGATTTCTAGGCCTAGATCACTAAAACTATGCTACATGATGTCAAATTTCATGTTGAAAGCAATTGAAACATACTACATAAACTCAATTTTTAAATTTGAAGATTCATATTTTTTTAGTCATTTGAAGATACCTTCAATTATACTAATACCATTATTTCCTATTGAATGTTAAAAGAAGAATAAGATAAAACTAATAATATTATTTCTATAGTACCAAAAAACAAAAAACACATAGTCAATAGTTTTTACAATTTAAAACTAACCCAAATACAACCTAATCATTTGTTTTCAATTTGCAAGATTTGGGACTAATCCAAGCATAAGCTAGTAATGTGTTTCCAAGTCTGATTTTCACACATTTTTTAGGCCAAAATCTTTCATCTAGGCCCTCAAAATTAGCATTTATTATTTTTTTCATGCTTTTAGAAAGTTGTCTTTAGTAACTTGCAACTCATGTTTCCAATTTGAATTGTAAGTTCACAAGTTGTCTTACCTTAGTGTTATAAATTTTTAAGGAAAAAACTAAGCTCAAAGGGATATGTATACGAATTACCAAAAACGACAAAATAGGACAAATGTCAAAAACTGCCAAAAAATGGTAATTTTTGTTTTTTTTTGTTTTTTAGTTTTTAGATATAAAGAATTCTCTTTCATTGTAGCAGCAGGGATGAATAATAGAAGCAATTAATTTGAAAAAAAAAATCAACTTTTTGGATCTTATTATTCAATAATGGCTCAATTTTGTTAAGAGTTTCTTTGGTTGCATCAATTTAAAATATTATCCATACAATATAATTATTTTATTTATTTATAAAAAATGAAATTTGAAACTCAATAAGTAATAATCAATTTTAAAATCATTTTTTTTTCAAATGAATAAAACTAATTAACATTCTTTAAAGTAAAAATGTTTCACATACTAGGGAGTACTTTTCTATCTAGTATAATAGCAATTGTACTTGTTGGTTAGTCAATAAATTATTTATCAAATATCAATTTAGGAGAAATTCAAATAACAATTTGAAATAATAGATTATTACAAGTCATATGTATTGTGGCCACATAGATTTTTGTATCATAGCAAACAGGTTTAGAATTTTGGTTTGAGTTAGAATTAGAATTTAACTAGGGATTATTGTTGGAATTAGGATAAAGGTTAGGGTTATAATGAGGGAACTAGGCTTAGGATTCAATTAGGGTTCTAGTTAAATGATTCATTTAGGGTTAGAGTTTAATTAGGATTTAGGTCGAGTGAGGGTTAGATTCATTTAGGATTAGAGTTCAATTACGGTTTAGGTCAAGTGAGGGTTAGATTCAATTAAGGCTAGGGTTACAGTTCAATTAGGGTTAGGGTTAGGATTTAATTAGGTTTATAGTTAAATTAGGGTTAAATGGTTTAATTAGGGTTGGGATTCTAAGATAAAGCTTGAGGTCACAATTAGGTTTAGGGTTAAGTTTAGGGTTAGGGTTAGGGTTAGGGTTAGAGAACTAGGGTAAGGGGTCAATCAATTTTAGGGTTTAATTAAGGTTATGGTTCAATTAGGGTTAGGGTTCAAATATGGATTTAAGGTTAAGGTCAATGTTGGCATTAAGGCACTAACTCATTTGATTGCAAAATCTGACGAAACTGTCTGACGAAATATGTATAATTTGATGTATCGTCAGGTGCTTGTAAAATTTGATGTGTAATTTTCAATTTTTTGAAAGTTTATCCCCAACGTTCGTCAAAATTTTGATGAACCTAGGGTTCATTGAAATGTTGACTATCAGTTTCGTCAAAATTTTGACAAACATGAAAAATAGAAAAAAATCAAATTATGGCTGACAAAGAAAATTCAGTTCGCTGATTTATTGCAATAGTGTTTTGCTCTACTTGAGACAATTTGTGGAGAACTAAGGATTATTTTCTTGGGAAAAATCAGAAAAAAAATCAAGAAGATATCGCCAAGTTGAGAGTAGTCATTGTCTTTTTGCAGAATTCAGTTGTGAAGTCATATTTGTAGTTATAGGTTTGAAAATCATATTTTAAAGCAACATCTCATCATATTCCATTTTTAGAGGTTTAGGGTTTTGAGAATTTCATGTCCAGATTTTGTAGTGTGGAATCACCATAAGATCACAACCAAGGAACAAATTCTTATTATTGTAATTATGTGATCCATAACTCTATTAGTCATGTGGCACAGTTGTGCTCTAACAAATACATGATGCATTCATGTGTGACCCAAGTTTAATGTGGCTATGTTGTGATAGAAATGGAGGTATCATATAATGTAGTTAATTCAGGTTGTATAATGTAGGTGTCAATCATCATTGGGTGCATTCAGGTTGTCTCAAGTTTAACAGGTTAGGATGTAATTATAGCATGATCGAAGAGTGATTACCTATTGCTGCAATAAAGAGCCTATAACTCTAGTTGATATGTAGAGTGGTTGTGTTATATCAATTATGTAGTGCATTCAAGCACAACCCATGTTTAATGGGCTATTCTAGAGAGTGATCAATATTTTCTAAACCTTATGAATGTTACTTAAAAGTGTATAGATTAAACTACAAACCAATTTTGTTACATACTTGAATGCAATCTTGGGTTACCGCAAACTCTAATAATGTGATCTGCTAATAACCATTATGGAAAGTATTAAAGAAAGACCCATGATATATAGGATACATTTCCCTGATTAGGTTTACATACCTTAATGATCAAACATAAGCTTCCCACACACTCTAGGATACAATCCAAGATCTTACCACAACTTTGTCAAGACAACTAATTTTCTGACCCAAGATTTAAGGTTGTTTTTTAATACCAATAGAAGCATTGGTAAGAGCATGATTAGGTACAAACCCTAGGCCTCAGAAACATAAACAATAACTATAGTGGTATAATGATACAATACCGTAAAGATCGGTGACATTGTAGGTGGAATAACAAAAATCTCAATTCATAAAGATTGTAGCCAATAACAAGCACACTATGTAGCTTAGTGACATTTGTAAATACAATCTACGGTAAAAAGAATCACAGTCACTTGAGATGTGACAGTCAAAAAGAGGTTGAGCAATGACAAGATAATAAATCTCAAACCTGCATAGTAAAGTGGAGATTTTAACAGTGAGTTTCTTTACCCCCTTGCTGACCTTATGGGTTTTTCAAATGGTTTTGGTAGTGTTAGAAAAAGAAAATGTAATCAGGGAATGACTATCCAAATGAAGTAACAGTGGTAATCATAGGTTCAATGTTTCTTCTTAGCCATTAATGTATAATGGAGGTAGTGGATTACATGTTTGAGCAGTGTTTTGAGACTCATCAAAGATGGGAGAATAGTGAATAATACCTTGTGGACTAAGAGATGATGGATTCACACAATAGTTTTATTTTATAGAAGGATGCTCATGAAAGAAATCTTCAAATGATAGTGAGTGAGTTGTTTGAGATTGTAGCTGAGGGTGCAATACCTAGACTTAAAATAAGTTAGCAAAGCAGTAAATGTGAAAGAAAATCAAATCGCACACAAACAAGTTAAATTCATACTACCTGCACAATCCCTCGAGTCAGAAATGCACCATGTATCTTCACAATGAAAGCATGACCCTAATGGTCAATCACCGGCAAATCATGATTTTAAACATGATAATAAAGCATGGAGGCACATTTTGCAGGCATGGACACGCAGGGACAGACAGGAGTGATTGCAACTGGAGAATAACAGATGAGATCTCTGCCATTGGTCTACCTCAAGGTGGTATCACATCATTTATTTTATTTATTTAATTAAAATAAATCATTTTAAACCCCATATAGGATACATTGATACTTCAAAATCCTCTCAAGGAATTTGAGATTATGTAAATATATGTCAAGTAAATACCTAGATTACAAATAGTAGTGAGAACAATGTAAGATTTGTTGAGCAGAGCAGGAATGAGATAAGCAGCAATGAATCCTATGCCTCCTTTCATGCACATCTCCTCACCATTCTCTATCATTCTTTACGGAAACACTTCTCCATTTTGGCAGCCTATGCTTGAAAATAATGTTTTGATGAAGGTTTTAGATTATGTTTATTAAAATGAAAACTGCTTTGGTGGCTACCAAAATAAGATTTTGAGAAAAGTTTTAGGGTATGTTTATTAAAGTTTTAGGAGTATTTCAAGGCTATATTCTTGATTCCTTAAATGATTTATTCAAAATGAATTAAATTAAATAAATGACTAACTATTTAGTCATTTTTATTTGTGTGACTAAATATTTTTTTAGTCAACAACCAAATTATTCATTTATTTACTCATTTATAGATGAGCTATAAAAAAATAGTACAATTTAGTCATTTTAGTTGTTGTGACTAAAATTTTAGTCACCTAGTCATTTATTTCCAAACTCTAATAGTGTGCTTCCTTGTGCGATTAGGGCTCTCTCAATGTTGAGGGCCCTAGGGATAAGCTCGTCATAAGAAGTGAAACATTGCATATTTAATTAAAAAGATAAATCCTTATTAACATTAGCAATGATGATTCTGACTTGTTTCTCCTTAGGAATGGGTCACTTGCTCTTACTAGCTCACTACCTCCATCATTGTAGGAATTTTGCGATCAAGTTCAATATTCTGATTTTAGGAGTCTTAATGGTTGGAAATCATAGTAAAATCAGAATTTAATAAGTTTTGGAATTAGCATTTTAAAGTGTTTTTTGGGGTCATTAACTTCAGACTATCTTCTCTTTTGCAGGGGTGGTTGCATGCCAATTTTTTTGGTGTAAAATATCATAATTATTAGATTTTGTTACCTTTCTATGAATAAAAATTATTGGAGTGTGAGTTTGATATTTTTTGAAGATCTAAATAGTCAAGCTTGGTAAAGAAAAATCATGTTAGATAATATTAGTCTAGAACAAAATGAAGAGACACTTGATAGATTGTGGGCTAGATTGAAAAGAAAGGGTGATGGGAAATGTTATTGTCCTTGTGATAATTGCAATGGCTTAAAGACGAGACAACTTTTAATCACAACAGCTGAGAAACATTGTAGGAAGCATGGTCACGTTGAAGGGGGGCATGATTATCGTCCATTGGTAAGTTGTTCATGTGTTTATATTGATTGAATTTGTAAATGTTTATATCATTTTAACATTATATATATATATAATGACTTGATCATGATCATGGTTTATTTGTTCTATCATTATTATAAAGGTGGAGCGCCCTAGGGTAGATTATATGGATTATCACGACCTGGAGAATGTGGTTTTGCAAGCGGACGAACATGGAGCTATGAATATCGAAGATGAAGTTAATGATCCTATGGAAGAAGATGATCATGTGCCAGAAAACATAGTTGAAGATGATGGTACGAATACTTTGATCCATGACACATTTAGTGGTAGAGCTGATCATGATGATCAAGATAACTTTGATGATGTTCATGATTTACCTATAGTTGAGAAGGCATACGAGCCCCTTTATGAAGGCTCCCAAACAACTCTTCTCTCTGTTGTATTGTTGCTATTGAACTTGAAGGTTATGAATAGTTTATCAAACATAGCAATCTCACGGATGTTAAGGTATGTCATATATGTCATATTTTTCATCTATTTTAATTGTTGTTACTTCATCACTAGTAAATAAAGGATGAAATATGTACCATTAATATTCTTTATATTAACAAATTATTTTTTATTGTAGATTGATTAGTGATTTTTTGTTACCACCATCAAATATTTTACCTCGCTCATGATTTATCTGCCATTATGAAAGATATCGAAATGGAGTATCAAGTAATAGATGCATGTCCCAATGATCATATTATATATCATAAACAATAGGAATTTGCAACAGAATGCCCAGAATGTCATATCAGTAGATATTGAATAGATCAACTAACAAAAAAGGTTCCTTGCAAAGTTCTTCATTATATTCTCATTATTCCACGTATGCAACGATTATTTGGGTGTGAAAGCTTAGCAAAATTTATGGATTACCATGCATGGAATAGAAGTGGAGATGCCATTCTTTGAATTCCTGCAGATGGTTCTGCATTTAGGGACATGGAAGAAAAATGGCCACACTTTAAAGAAGAGCCTTGTAATCTCAGGCTTTCATTGGGAGCAGACGGTGTCAATCTATTTGGAGAGCTGAGATCTATTTACTCGGTGTGGCCTATTTTTGTTATCAACAATAACATTCCTCCATGGATGTCAATAAAGAGGGAGCACATAGTGTTGTCAATAATTGTTCTAGGTATTTGTTTACATCAATTTTCTTTAACGTAGTAGCATCTCATTTGTCTTATTTGTTGCATAATGACTTATATTTTTTTCATTCAATAGTCATGTACATTGAAGAGGTCTTAAAGGAGAATTATCATATCTTTAATCAAATGGCATGCTACCTTGAGCATAACTCCCTAAGGACACATGCCATCCTTGGATTGTTGACATGAAACAACCAATCAAAATTTAGTTTCCTCATATTAATATATATTACTATTATATTGATTATATTTTGTATTATATAAAAATATACTTATTATTAATTATAAATTATAATAATTTTATACGTATTTAATAATTTTGTTAAAGGATATAATATATAATTATAATAAGTTGAATAATTATATTATTTATTATGTAAAATATAGCTAATATATACTTAACTATATTGTAGAATATTAAAACCTAGCTAAATGGCACCAAAATTTTAAACTTAATTAACATACTGTAAAACCTAATGAAACCAGGTTGTAGCTCGTCAAATTGGAGAAGTGAAAGGTCAATACCAACACCGAGGAAGAGTTTCGAGTAGTGAAAACAAGGTCAATGCCAGTGCCGAGGAATATTTTGGAGTAGTGAAAACAAGGTCAATGTCAGTGCCGAGGAAGAGTTTGGAGTAGTGAAAGAAGGTCAACACCATCGTTGAGGAAGAGTTTGGAGTTAAAACAATTTTAATACTAGTGCCGATGAAGAGTTTGGAGGAGTGAAAACAAGGTCAATATCACGCTGAGGAAGAGTTTGGAGGAGTGAAAACAAGGTCAATACTAGCGCCGAGGAAGAGTTTGGAGTTAAAACAAGGTCAATACCAACGCCGACAAAGAGTTTGGAGGAGTGAAAAAAAGGTCAATATCAACGTCGAGGAAGAGTTTGGAGGAGTGAAAACAAGGTCAATACCAAGGCTGAGGAAGAGGTTGAGGGCACTCAGGGAAAATCGACGACCAAGGGGAAATGAGTATTGTAAGTTTGGCACCCCCATTCTCTTTAACCTTCAATTTTCATACCTAGTTTCCAAAGATCTTCTCGTACATTGGCACCCCTATTCTCGTAAAATGGTATAAGATAAGACAAAAAAAATAAAATAGCTTAGTCTTTCACATTTTTATCCACCAACCTCAGGTCTTGGAAAAAATCCCATAATCTACCCACATCTTGGTTGAGGTCTAGGATTTCATCACACATAGCCTTCATCGCATGAGTCTGAAGCAATTGTAGACTTAGCCCAAGTATATGCTAGGCTAAGGTAGATTTAATGAATGGAAATAGAGGCATACAATTCTTCTTTAATACCTCCACCACAAACATATGCAAGGTGTTGGTTTTTTTTATGGTCAGTAGGTTGATCTTCTAATCTACCTATGGAATTGCCAATTCCAATAAAGGGAAGCTTGAAGGACTTGGACCAACTAACGAGGATTTGAAAGACCTCCTACACTTTGGGCTTTGCAAGACCTAGGAGGGCGATCCCTTAATATCTTTACAACCTCTACACCATCATCATAAACAACATTAACAACAACAAATAATCTTATTTAATAGCTCAACATAATAGGATAATGCCAAATAGAGTTGGTTGTTTATCAATAATATCAACTATTTGGAGCATGAGATAACTACAACAACATTTCACAGTATAAGATAGTCATTAATTTGCAATTTGTAGCAAGCTCTAGGTAAAGGAAAATAAATACTGAACCATATGAATAAGTACAACTTAGATCAGTTCCATATATCCATTGGAGGAGTCAAATTTATAAGCATCTAAGGGTTTATGATAGAGTTAACACATAACATATAAGATCCTTGATAACATTGCTTTACAATCTCATCAATACGTATTCTAACCCAATACTACTTATCAAATCCTTATACATAACATATCCACCTACAATCTCTTTCAAGCATTTTAATTAATTCCTTGAATTAAACCTAAAAAAAGAATCATACACACCACAACAGTGAGATGAACAAAACAACCCTTGATCATTTTATTCAAAATTCAGATATGCTTGTACAATGGAGAGACATGATTTTGAATTAATCATATCAATTCAAATGCCAGTACTATCATAAAACATCAAATCCCCATGAATTCAAAACCTACTATAGAATGACTCAAAACCTAAGTTGTATTTTCCCTAAAACCATCAGACTTTACAATTTGCTCTGCAACTTCATCTAGATTCGACCAAAAATATCTAACTTGCTAACTTGTACTTCTGGCCTTGAAATAATTCTCATAGAAAAAGAAGGAGCAAACAAGCATTGGGCTAGAAAGCACACGTGTCACCAGCCAATTGGATTGCCTTGTGATATTCCAAAAAAAATTTACAACAATCTCCCTAGAGAATCTTCTTGTTCATCGTGCTCACTGAGAAAGGTTGATGCAGCAACAAAAAACTTCAAGAATTTTGCACCTAGACTGTCACCAAAAAACAAAACTGGAATCTATTGTAACTGCAATAGCTGATTTGTCAACCATTAGCAGCCTACTCCTTTTCACTCTTCCTCAGTTAAATATACATTTACCCATTTCTGGTACTCTTCATCAGTTGACCAATCAAAATTGATCACCTCATTCACCTTGAAACTATAAGGTTTGTACTTAGCTACCACCTGATTCGCTTCTCTTTCAAAAGACTCCAAGAATGAGCTGGTGATAATGATTTTTTCCATACAGCTCACCAACAAATCATAATTTTAGTTACTAATTTTTTTAGGGTTTTGTAGCCCAAACATAATATAAAGGGGCTCTTACACTTTTTGTGATTACTGTAGCTTGTGTAAGAGGCCCCATAGATACTGTTGTAATTGTAGGATGCATGAATAGGGCATAGGATGAGAAATAAATAAGGTATAGCTATTGTCCTCAATAGTTTTGTGAAGAAAAGAATGTGAAATGAGAGGTTCAAGCCTAAGTTTCAACAAAACATGTATGGGAGATCTAATTTTATGAATTTTTATCCATGTGCAGACCTAATGGGTTGTTTCTAAACACTGAATATAAATGATATACATACACACACATGCACATATATATATATATATATATATGTTTGTGTGTGTATGTATGTATGTATGTATGTATGTATGTATGTATGTATGTGTGGATATGTATTTTTAAATGTAAATGTAAATGCAATTGTTGGATGCTCTCCTAGAACAATAAATGCAACATATCATTAAAGAAATATATATCTATGTATATAAATGTGTATTTCTAAATGCAAATGTAAATGCAAAGAGTATATGGTTTTGTAGTGTTATAGATACAACATATCCATAAATTAATGTAATTGAAATTCTAAAGTCTTCAACACATAATATGAAATCGATCAAACTATTAAACTACATAAGAGATAAATGAAAACAGTAAATGCATATGTATGTGTATTTGTAAATGTAAGTGTAAAATAAATAAGAATAATGAAAATTATAAAAGAATACAAGGAAAGGTCTCCTCCCTTCTTGGTAGTGATAACCTCCTCCACACACAACCCTTAAAAATTATGAATAGAGGAATATAATCTTTGAAGAACTCAAAGTTGATTCTCTCCTACCTGATGCAATTAGTCATTTTATCCTTACAAACATTTATAGTGATTACTAGAGGCACATAGACCAATTCTTCATAATAGAAGAATTTGATCATACTTTTCCAATGATGGAATTATGAGAAAACCTTAGGTTAAATGAATAATTCCTAGCTAAGTTCTTTAAATCATTTCCAACTATATAAGAGAAGACCGCTGCTATGTGTACTTGGATACCATGGGGAAAGGCTTTTTGGGCTCTTTCATCAATCATCCTACCTTAAAACATACCAAAAGTCTCCTAGCAATTAGACATAGGAAGATTTAAGATTACTTAAAAAAAAATTATTGCCAAAGCATAAACTTATGATGACTTAACCAGGCCTAGTACACACTCCCTCCCCATTAACCAGTTAGACATATGGAAATTAAATGTAAATTTGCTGCTATTTTTAGTCATGTAGGTGTCCAATAAACCACTTGGTGGTGTTTCCCATCAAGTTTATTTACTTGAATGAAGAGAAAAAATCCTTTGATTACAATTAGAGAATACATTTGAGGCCTTGGTTGTGTAACTGGTGGACCATAGTCACATTTGACACTTGTTACAAAGTTTGGGAGTTAAAAGGTTAAGTAGATTTGATTTGTGATGGACACATTTGGACAATAGTAACAATAACTTGCAATCTATCAAGACTTGATTACCTTATAACCTATGAAATTCTAGCAATGAAATGATAGATTAATCATAATGTCACCTTGGGATCACATCACCATGAAAGAACTTCATCCAACATCCTTATGAGTGTAGGTACCACCAAATAGGTATTTGTTAGATCTATCTTCCTCGAGCGAGGGAAATTCAGGAAGAGAAGAGGAAAGCGAGACATGTAGTATGTCTAAAAGAGGGAGATCAACTAGAGGTCAAAAGATTAGAAGAAAATTTTGTAAATGCATGGAATTTTTTCTTGCTGAAGGGGATTCATGTTCTTCTGATGATGAGAGTATACGCGACGTCAAGGTTCCCTTGAGGTACAAACATCTACGGAAACAATGGGTACCCAAGGAATTTCCTCCAATAAACACTGATTTTTGTGTCAACAAGATGATATATCGCATAGCACCATCGTCATTACATGTTTTGGTCCTATTTTGCATGTATGTCATAAAGGTTTGTTACAACAAAGTTACTGAATTGATGGAGTATGTCGGACCCTGTTACAATTACAAAGATTGGATGCAATTGGTTTGATATACACAAAGTATACGTAGGTATGCACTGTCAGCAAATTATATACAACTAAAAGATAAGGATCAAAATAAAGGAGTGGCTATGTACATTGACAGAAGACCAAAAGCATCAGGGAATATTGCAAGGTTTATTAATAGTACATGACCTGGGTCAACAAATAAGCAACCCAATTGCATATTTGAGGCATGTGAGGGAAACTGTGTATTCGTATGTGCGATAAAATCAATAATTGCAGGGGAAGAGTTGCTAATCGATTACAATTTGAATCGCTTAGTTACAAACACAGTTCCTATGGGGGTGGTATGTAATATGTACCATTTTACCCAACCTCCAATTAATGACTCCAATATACCATTTTATTCTTATATTTTTTTCGTAAGTCTATTGGTTTCATTTTGGTAATGTTTTTTTATATTTAATTTTTGTCACAGTGGGGCATTGATCATACAGAGAAGGCTCTGGCCCAGAGCACAGATCACGATGTATCTTTAGGTGCTTCTACCTAACAGGTTTACCTCATTGTAATTGTATAAATTAGATATAAGCAAAATGTTTTATTATTATGTTTTTTTCATAAGTTTATTGGGTTAATTTTGATAATATTTTTAATATTCTTGTTGCAGTCGACTGATCGGGGAAAGGAACTAGTATTAGATGAGAGCATCCATGGTGAGGTGCAGTCAATATTTTGTGATGATGACATCGCTTATTTAGCAAACCCTCTCGATATGATAAGGAAGATCCAAAAAAAATTCAATGAAGAAATCGTTAAGTTGATATTCATAGTGCCTCAAATAGATGAGATAAGAGAGGGTTAAAATATTGTCTGAGAGATTACAAAACTTGCAAGTAAGTTGTCATGAGGTCTTTAATTATAACATAAGTTCATTCATGGTTTTATATTTTGTACTCTTTTATGTCATGAACTAAAATATGTGTTGTTTTTACAGGGTTATTTGCCTCCTCATGATGCTCTTGGCCATGATCAGGGTAATGCAAGTGTTGCTCGAGGAGTAGGGGTTGGTACAAGTGTCCATCTTGATCTTTCTGCGCATACATCACATCATCTAACCCCATCATCAATGCTTATATTATCATCTGAAATGTCAAAAAAAAATACCATGTAGACATCTGTTAATGCACCCTCTCACAGCGAACACATGCCACAACATGTGTCAGGACATGTACCTGGGGATGCAAAAGCCACTAGTACTGGTGATGTTTTAGCAGCATTTTCTAGATCTTCTTGTATTACTAGTACAGGAACATTGCTAGTCACACTTGTGGTGACTGAGGATTTCATTCCCATAAAGATAGAGAAGGTCCCAGGTACTTTAAAATGTTTTAATTATTATTATATATAATCCAATTGAAATTTATTTATTGATTGCTCTTTTTAGACTATTGATCCCATGATCATTTTGTAGGAAATGATTTTTTTAATAAACATCTAAGTGATATTACATTGGAGCTCTTTGGGCCCACCATATGTACACAGTGGAATGCCTAAAATCAAGATTTAAAAGATGAGCTCATTAACCATTTAGTTGTGTTGTTTGGTGATAAAACATTCAACCAAACCAAGGTCCTTAAGAAAGTGGGTACCTATCTAAAGTATGTGAGGGACCAATATAGGTCACATTTAGAGAAAAACAAAAAGTACGAGTGTCCCCCATGATTCTAGAGAGGGAGTGGAAGGACCTGGTGTCGGATGGAAAGGAGAAGGCTGAAAAGAAAAAAGGAAAGAAACCACTGGGCCAAGGAAGGTATGTGATCCTATCAACAAGTAATTATATACTGATTACTCTTTCTTTTTACATAATCTAATGTATTTCAAACTTTTCATAGGCTTCCCGACACATCGAAGGAAACATAGGAAAGTCTAGAAAAACACGGGCAACACAAACTTGGCTCTGGTGGTTATATGAAATTAGCTGCACAAATTGTAAGTATCAATAAATGAAATATAGTATCCAAATAATAAATTGAAAATAATTTTGGTTTTATCACACCATAGAAGAAAAATTCATGATCTTATGCAAAAATGTAGGGCTTTGAATTCAACAGAGTTCCCACAGTAGATGACTTGAAGATTGACTTCCAGTAAGGCTATGGAGTCGTGGATGAATGCCTAAGAGTCTTGACTGGGAAAACACAACCTTCCACTACATCCGACATGCAGGTAAATAAACTCAATAAAGTTTATTTAAAATTGAATACTTGTGCAATCTATTCAATATTAATTTCCACCATAAAGTAATTATATGCCTATTTGTTTAAAACATTCAAGCAATGATAATACTACACATGACATTGGAATGCAGCCTGGTGAGGGTGGAGCACAACCTATAGATGAAGGTTATGGTGTGCATCTTGGAACTTTAGAGCTTGTAGAGCATGATCAACATGTTGAGCATGATCAAGGTAGAGAAGATTAGGAACATGATGTGGCCCCATCAGGTAAAGAGGACCACTCTAAAGTTCTTTTAAACATATTTAATTGCAATTGGTGTATTAATTAATATAACTTTTCATGTTTTAACTTTAGAGCATGTAGAGCATGATCAACGTGTTGAACATGATTAGGCTAGAGAAGATCAAGAACATGATGTGGCCCCATCAGGTAAAGAGGACCACTCTCATGTTCTCTTAAACATATTTAATTTCAATTGGTGTATTAATTAATGTAACCTTTTGTGTTTCAACTGCAGATCAGGATTTAGAGGGTGTTCAGCATGTTGAGCATGAGTCTATAACAAAAGTTTAGGAACATGATGTGGACCCATCAGGTAAATAGAACCACTCTAATGTTCTTTTAATTAATGAAATACTTGTAACAATAATAATAAAAAATATCAGTTTAACATTTCTTTCTTATTGCAGCAGACCTCCCTTGTAGCGGCGTCCACATCATGAGCAAACAACTAGGCATACATTAAGATCACGAGCAGAGAGCAAAACAAATAAAGGGGGGAAAAATATTGATTTAGAAAATGATACTCCACTTCAGATTTTTGTAGCTTTAGAAAAGAAACAAAAAGAAAAGTGATTGTAATCATATCATGACAACCATATTTTTGATAATATGTAAAAACTGAAAGAATGAATATTATATGTTAATGAATGAATGTGAATATGTTAATTAATGAATGTTATATGTTAATGAATGAATGATATATGTTATTAATGGATGAATGAATGATTAATGTTATATGATTGGGTATGGGGAATTGAGAGTGATGTGAGAGGGGGGCTGGAGGGGCCAAATGAGCTTCCACCGTCACATGGTTGGCCCTGTTAAGTAGAGAATATTAAACTATTATCAAAACAAAGAGAAGCTCAATAAGGTAATGCACTTTTCAATATAAGAAATGCATCATTTGAAGCATCAAACCAATATGCAAAGATGAAAGAAAGTGCTAAATTTTCATTATGGTGGCAGAAAAATGATTCTTTATACCCTGAATCCATGCTCTGCATCATAATTTGAAGTTATTTCCATTCCAATGTTTTGAGTTTAGTTTGTTTGTATGGATTTCTATGAATACCACATTGTGTTGTGTGTGGATTTGGTTTCAAAGCTCTGTTTTTAGTGGTGACATAACTCTAAAATTTGACTTTTGTGCATAACAGGTTAGTGGAAAAATTAACAGCTCTGAAGGGTTTAGAGGCTCGATTGAGATAGATACATGGATATTTGGATCTTGTTGTTGATGGGAGGTGTTGTACGGTTTTCGCACACATGCCCCACTAAAAGCAGGGACCCTTTTTCACTTTGGTTTTGGTATCTTGGCCCTTTCATTTTGAGGTTTTGTCTTACTTTGGCATGTGCTAAAATATTTATTTTGATTGTCTAAGTTTCTCCCCTAAGTTATTCATTGAAGATATTTGGTTTTGAGTTAAGTTCAGGATTTCGCTAAAGTTCGGGACTTTCCATCCCTTTCGGATTTTCCCAGATCCTGCTCGGACTCTAGTTGTGCACTATGATTCGGATATTTTTGGTCTTCGTGGATTTTTGTGTGGGATGGATTTTTTCGGATTCCAACCTATCACCGGGTTCCCGAGTTTTCTAACTATCTTGTCGATTGCATTTAATGTCATATGTACCTTTGGAAAGAGATGTATTTAAGTGTTTGCGGATGATTATTATGTCATTATACTTATTGCTTAGCGTCATTTGAGCTGAAGAGTGCTTTCTTACGAGTGCTTGGTTGAATTTGAGGCATGGAGTTTGCGAATTCTGAATTTGTTGGGGATTTCTTTAGTGCATTCTTGTCACTATTCTTTGTGGACGCCTTTTACTTCACATTTGTTGATTTTGGGATCAGTTGTCACTTCATAATGGTATGTTGTCAATTGCTTTGCTTTGAATTGATGATCATGGATAGCACATTGATGTTATAAGAGCTTTCAAGGCTTGAATTCCTGAATATTTGATCACTCCATGACTAGGGTCGCATAGCATTGATTAATTTACAATCTCCCAAGTAATGTTTGAGTTGGTTTCTTTATTTTCATTTTGGAGAACTTTCTTGAGAATCATGATCTTCCCCTAGTATGGTATCGACAATTGAATACCTGAGTCATAGGTTTGCCTCTGTGTTAATGGTGGATGTATAGGGTTTGAAACCTAGGGCAATACCATTCCACCTTATCTCACTGTAAAATAGGCCTACAATGCAAAAAAAATCTATAGAAGGCCCATATTAAACTTTCCTTGAGCTTCTATATCAATTTGATGTTATGAGTGAAATCCTGATTTCATGTCGCAATTTGGGTTTCAGCCTTAGTCTGGAATTTTCCATTCCCTCGGGACAATCCACCTCTGGTGGATTTTCCCGATCTCATCTTCTTTTCCAGAATCCACTGTCATTTTTGAAGTTTCATATACTTCACGGATTTTCGCCAACCCTAGATATTCCTGACCTATGTCGTTTTCCTGATTCCCTTTTAGTTCCTTGAATCTGCATTGCTTTCAGAATTTTACCTTATCTACGGATTTTCGTTGACTTCATATTTTCCCGAAGTTCTTGGTTCCTTGTCTTTTCTAGATTTGCAAAGCATCTCTGCCTTCGTAGAAATCCGTCTTTGGTGGATTTTCCCAAAATTTGGTGAAATGTAAGGAAATATGGATAGCATGATTTATTAATGATTTATGATGTATTTTATGTTTTATTCATGCTATCTTTTGATCTCCTATGTGGCTCATTGATGGATAATGATCAGATTTAATTATTAGTAGGTGTTTCTATGATTATTTCGCCAGAATCCATCTAGCCCAGAATTCCCTAAAGTTCCCCTCTGGCTCAGATTCTGCGGATGGTCCTGAAACCTAAAATTTGTTGTGATCATTTAATATGAGTTTTAATAGCACCTTGATTGTATGAGGCTTATTCGAATGGTGTTTTATGGATTAACCTTCCCTTTCCTATGGTTTTTATTATGATTTCCATGTTGAGTGCAGGCTGAATCTAGCAAGGCAGCACCTGGGTCTTCAATGTCTGATGTAGAAAAGATCAAGATGGATATTAAGAGCAAGATCCTTGAGAGTAAAATAACTTCAGTCTGGTTGGAGGTGACTGATACAAATGTTGGCCTCTGGGACTATGAGGAATTTAAAAGAATAATGGCAGTAGAGGATTCTCCTTTGGTGGCTAGAAGGAGGATGGAATCAGGCTTGTCACATGTTGTTGGTTTCCCTTCTATGGTGTAGTGTTATAAGCTGGTCCTCGAGTGTGCTAGGCACTATGATCAGGAAACATAGAGAATAATTGGTCCTTAAGGGAGAGTGGTAGTGAATCTCAACCATGTTTCCATTGCTCAAACTTTTGATATGCCAAATAGGTCTCATGTGGTGGGATTCAACATGAAGGTAGCTCAGGAGTTCTATGATGAACAAACTATGAAGTCATAACAATTTATCAATTCTTGGTTGGAGAAGCCCAAGTCACACTACTCCAAGTTGCCTAAACAGTTATTCAAAGCAAAGTTTAAGGAGTATTATGATGCCATCAACCTTCTCAGTAGGGTGGTTGGATTAAAGAATGATGGCATATTTGAGAATTGGATGTGCCATGTGATTGTGAGTATGGATCAAGAGAAGATTAACTACCATTGGGTAGGGGTCATTAGCAAAGTAATTCATGAACAGTTGTCCAATGTGTTACAAACAGAGACCTTCACAATGACTTCATATTTAGTCTACACGCTTGCAAGATTCCACCCCTACAAAGGACTAAGTACAAGGGGCACCTTTGGATGGGATATCATCTACAAGGTTTACCCTCAGTTGCATCTAGGAAGCTCAAGCTATAGGAGGGTGAATGATGCATTCACCATGCATATTACTAGGTTGCTTCAGGGTGCAGAGCATGTCAAGATTTCTGACCAGGCTAAGGAACTCATCAAGAAATATGGGGCATGGTTTATTCAGTTCCCAACTTTCTCCTACATTCGGATTGATTTTTTCCAGAGAGCTCCATATAGAATTCCAAGATACACTACCGATCACATTCTACTGTTGGAGGTCACTAGGAAAATCTATGACTTTGATGCCATTGTCAAGAGAGACAAGCATAAGACTGGATTTGGTGGAGACTTCCCATTGAGGATTGGTACTAGAGAGGCTTGTCCTTCCATTGATTCTACCCAAGTTTCAGAAGAAGAAATGAGTACTCTTGGCTTGTATTTCCATTCCAAGAGATCCAAGTTTGATATCACAGGAGAATCCCAAAAGAAGGCCAGCAAAGAGTATAGCCATAAGGTGGATTTGGAGGACTATTGGGCCAACTGCAGTGATGAATTTGAGGTCAAAAAGAAGAAGTTTTATCGCCTTCCAATTGAATCAGTTCGACTATACAATGTGAAGGAAATCCTAGACCAACTTGACAATGATGGAAACTTGATCCACGATCATGCTTATGAGGCCATAAAAGACAGACCAATTGGTGATGTGGATTGGTTGGAGGAGGAAAAGATATAATTAAAACAAATAGTGGATCCAATTTTCCAATTTACTAGGATGTGGCTAAAGCTAAGCTATAGGAGTTGGAAAATGATGATGTACAGTGCACCTATGTGCTAATGGGAGATTTGGATCCTCACTCCACCTCTGAAGAATCTACCAAGTAGGATCTTAAGGGCAAGGGTAAGTTGGATTCTCCTTTCAAAATCAAGATAAAAGGCGTTCAAGAAATAGAAGCCCAAGAAGCAGAAAAATAGAGAAAGCCAAAGGCGAAGAAGAGGACAAGGACTAGGAAGTCTGAGTAGAAAGAGACTGAAGGGAAAAATCCTGAGCTTGATGATCCTGTACCCAAAAGGAGAATCATAAAATTTTCAAAGAGGGAAAGCTCCAAGGTAGGAGGGGAAGAAGTTACCCCACCAGTGGTAAATGTTGAAAGTTTAGAGGAGAAGGCCAAGGTGTATACAAGGAGGTCTAAGACTCCTTCTCCTAAGGATAGTGTGCCTAAGGTAGATCTCCCTCTGGTGGTTTCTCATGAGGAGCAGCATGCTCATGTGCCTTCTGCTCATGAAGCTCAAGGAAAACTAGGTGAGTCAAAAAATGTTGAGGATCATCCAGATACTGAAGGAGAAGAATTTCATGAAGGTGACCTTTATAGTGCAGAGGCAGAAATTGATAAGGTAATATAGTCTCCTTTGGTGGCTTATGCGGAGTCACCTATTGGCATCGAAGAGGTTAAGTCACCTCGAAAAGAAGAGGAAACAGTGAAGGATCCATCATATGTACAAGAGGAAGAACATGCTGAAGAGAAGGAAAGCAAGACAAATGAGACTTCTAAGAAACAAAATTTTAGTGAAGAGATACCTAAGGAACATCAGGAGGAAAAATAGGCTGAAGTGCAATTGGAATCCACTGTCCCTAGTTGGTTGGACAAGGAGATAAAGAGAACAAGTTGTTGTGGAAGATAGTCCATCGAATTTGGATGCACTACTAGCCAAAATTGGAAAACATAAAGGTAAAAAGAAGCCTAGGGTGATTTCAAGGATTGAAAGGGATGAAGCTCATAATAGAGTTGTTCACATTGTCACCCCTACTTCAGATAAAAACAAAGATGATGTGGCTGGAAAGGATTACAATGTTCAGACTTTCAATCTAGGGCCTACATCCGTTGAGCAGGATATTGAGGATTATGAGGGGTCTAGTGCAGTCATCTTGGGCAGATTGAGAAAGGAAATAAAAACTAAGCACGAGCTAAAAAAAGAAAATGAGAATCTTAGGAAATGCTTGGAAGATTTGATGAAGCCCTTACAATCCATTAACCCCTCGGTTTCTACTGCAAGGCCTTTACCTTAGGATACCATTACCAAGCTTGAAAAGATGAAGGCTTCCACTCTTGCTACTACGAATTGGTTGCAAGGGGTGCAAACCAAGGGTAATGAAGCTATCAAGGAGATTTTGTCGACTAGAAAGGATGCTATCAGGGCAATTGATTGGTTGAAGGTGGTGTTGGCATAGGATAGGGAAGATATAGATCTACTACAGAAAACTAGAACTATCATGGAGTACATTAGGGATAGGCTGGTAAGTGATAAAATTCTTCCTTCCTTTGGAGCTACTAAACCTTAGGAGTGGTTTGAAGCACTGCAGATTAGGCAGAAGGTTTTTAAAAAGATTTACAAATAGAGGAGGCAGATTTATGATACCCTAGCTGGCATGTACAATGGCTCCATTGCCTTTTTTGAGATTATGACAGGGAGAAGGAAGATTGCTCCCAAGTATTTGAGTTTGGAACAGTTGAGGAAGTGGTGGCATGATGTTTATGTCCCAATTAATGATGATTCCATTTCTGAGAACCAATTGGATGATGCGGACACATACATTGTTGTCATTGATAAATACCTAACCTATAGGGTTGATTGGGATAAGTCGGTAAAACAGTGAAGGGAGGAAATTACATCAATTGAAAGGAAACTTAGGGATTTTCCTTTTCCACCTATGGCCAACTTGGATAGGGTGCTTTTGAAGGTTCATGAAATTTTGGATCAGAATAAGGACAAAGGGGAAGGCAGTTAATGATTGGTTGCATCGAGATTTGTGCTTCCCTATTATTTTTCCATGCATTGGTCTGAGCTACATTGGAGATCCCAGGCCAACCTAGATGAAGTTCATGCATTTAATGCATATATTATTTTATTTTGAATTTCTCTTGGCTGACTTGTTGTGCCTTATTATTATTTGTAAAATCTTACCTAGGCCAACATGTTTTGGGGCTTCTATAAATTTGGCATTTTTCCTCATTTGTAAGGGTTAAGAAGTTTTAGATATAGAAAAATAGAGAGCTAGTTAGAGTGAATTATGTAGAGTAAGTGTTAGCAAGTAGTTGTTCTCAGGCAAATATTGTAACAGAAAGCTGGAATTGTTGCTACAGTGAATAATTTGATGCAAGTAATTACATTGTGATTTGGTGCCATACTTGTGTTTTTCTTATCTTGCATGGTTCTTGTCGTTCTATCTTTAGAATTTCTTTGAGGAGGTTAATATTTAGATTATATTTGATTTAATAATGTTCATGGTTTGATATTTGAAGTGTTACAACAATCCCTGGTCCATACTTTTCGCAACCAACTGATTGTTAGTTGCTTTGTAAAGTTAGACTGGACTTTTTTTTTCACTGTGCTTAGTTCAATTGTGAGGGTTTATTCATTTCAATTGTGATAGGGTTGTTTGAATGAATGTTCATGATTTAAAAATCTTAACACCCTAGAAGATTGCAAATTTATCTGGGTCAAGTAGAAATCAGTTCTAAGGGATTGGTTCATTTTGAGTATTGGTCATTTGCATTGTTAATCTTAGGTTTAGTATTAAGTTTAGAAATCTCTTTGAAACCCTTATCTTTTGTTATTTATTTGATTACTGGGTTAAATTTAGGATTAAAGTATGAAATTATTGTTAGATCTGATAAATTGAGATTCAGTATTTTGCTTGTAGTAAGGTCCCATTGTGATTACCAACATTTTCACATTATCATTGAGTTGTTTATGCATTGTCAAGACCTAACATTAGAGACCTTGGGGTTATCTCTTGAGGCTTGCTGATAGAGATTTAACTTTGAAGTGAGATAGGATATTATATTATGTCTGAGTTATTGTTGTGCAAAAAACATCATCAATAGATTGGCGCTAGAAGGAGGGCCTGAATAAGCAAGCCAGATCAATTTCTGAACGCCATCTCTCTTGAAAGATTTAGAAGAAGAACAAGATCTTCTCCAGGAGGAGAAATTTTAGGAATTACCAGACCCCACTAGGTCTAGAAGGACTAACAGAAGGGGAGAATCATCATCATCCCATCCACCTCCCACATCTCCATTATCCCCATCTTCATCAGGATCATCTAAGTCTGAAGGAATTCCGAGTCCACAACCTCATCCAGTCATAAATCAGCCATTACCACCCCCACCTCCACCAATGGCTTTCCTAGCACCCAACCCATCTCCATTGAGTTTTTTTGTTTACAATGTTATGCCCAAAAACCCTAAACACTTTTGTTCAAAATTCCATGTCTATGATCCAAATAGGACCGTTGAGGAACACATTAGGATCGTTTAGACTAGCCTCAAGGATAGATGGATAAACCATGAGGATGTAGCATGTAGATTATTTCGTTATTCATTGGGAGAAGATGCATTCTATTGGTACAACCATTTGCATGCTGGCTGGGTCTATCGAGCATTGGACTGAGCTAGAGGCTATTTTTTTGCAAAATTTTTGAATCCCCATTAGTTCCAATGAGCTCTATCATTAGTTCACTAATGTCAAAAGGGAGGTCAATGAGCCTATAGGATTTTTCAACAATAGGTTTCATCGTGCTTATACTAGACTACAGGCCCCTTATGTTGGTGATGAACCCACTACTCTAGAAGTTCATTATGAGGGACTTGATAGTTTGACAACTACCTTTATGAAGTGGAGTAATAACCCTCCTACTAGTCTACTTGATGCATATGCAGAGGCTGTGAGAGTTAGCACTAATCTAAGGCAACATCTGTCTGGGCCTCTACCCTCATTAGGACCCGTTGCTCACCCTGGACAAGTTCTAGCTCTCAACCAGGCTTTGGAAAACCATACTCCAATCATGAATCCAGTACCTTAGTTGCCTCTGGTCCCTCACCTAGGACCTCATATGGGACAAGTCTCATCCATAATTAGTTACCCTCAGCAAAATGTGAATCAACCTCTGCATATCCAGCCTCAAGCTAGTTATCCTTCATACCTGCAAAATTCTGAAGTCTTGAACCAGTCACTAATTCCAATGCTACAGTAGGGTATTCCTAGAATAATGTGAATCAACCTCCATACAATAATCCTGAACAGGAGAGACTAGATGAATTATCTGAACAAATAAAAAAGTTGAATATGGAGGTGACTTACTTGAGCAACCAGAACAGTCAGTTGTAGGCTGCTCAGAGAAATATGCAATCCAATCAGAGTAGAGAGAATCCACAAGGACAACACTTTGATAGAGGGCAATGTCATGAAAGAGGATACACCAATGACAGAGGATATAACCAGGACATAGGTTACAACAATGAAAGAGGATACAACAATAATGACATGGGATTTAATAATGACAGAGGGTATAATAATGACAGAAGAAAAAACTATGATAAAGGGAAATCCTCAGGTCAGAACTTTGGGCAAGGTGGTAGACCAGGATTCGATAGGAGGCAGCCATCAGGACAGAACATGAATTGGAACACAGGGCCCAACAATGAAGGAGTTCCCACCCTACTAGATCAACTAGTTAATCAACCTGTCAATTAGCTAGTTAATCAAGAGAAGCCTCCTAGCAGTGTATATCTAGCTAGGGTTGCTTTATCAGGATGGTGTAGGCTCCACAAAATGAGTCAACATTCTGAGTTAGATTGTCAAGAATTCCAAACAACAGCTTCTATCTTTCAGTACGAAGTGGATAACAATGCAGGGAGTCAGGAAATAGTACCATCCAATCCTTATGATTCACCGATGTTGGTGTTGAATCATGCTCCTTTTCCACAAAGTAAGGAGAATGTACCTGAAGAGGAATCTGACCAGTTGGATGAGGAAGCAGACCAAGTATGCAATGGAGATGAAATGGCATGGTTATTTGATGAGAATCTAATGAATGATAATGGTCCTAGAGATGAAGAAGAGGCTTATATTGAAGAAGTGTAGACCTTCCAAAGACCTATCAAGAAGTATGACTTGAGAGAATTACCACATAGATTCCCATAGGCTGGAGGCCCCTTCAATACTTCCATTCCACCAAACAATTTCAACACGCCTCTAGACCCCAATGCTAGCAATAATCCATCACTACCTTAGGTGTCCAAGCAATATTTATCTCAAGATCTAGGACACGTTGATGTGCCAAAAGGGAGAAAAGTTGACGCAAACAAAGACAGGGTGATCGAATATCCAAGGGAGACCCCTGCTGATTTGAGTGAGGAACAATTGGCCTTGTATGCTGTTGAAGAACTCAAAAAATTAAAGGTAATCCTATCTGCATTTGAGTTATTAAGAGTTCCAACCATTAAGAATGCAGTCTTAGGATCTTATAATGTAAATTCCATGTCACAAGATAAATCAGTCAGCGAGAGTGTCAATAGAGCATTTAGTTCTCAATCAGTAGGAAGACACAATCAGACTCATAATCAAGTCCATATGCCCCCTAGAGATACTAGGAAAGAAAAGGACAAATCTCAAGTTGCTCAAGTAGATACTCCCTTAACTCTGTTTCAAGGGAAAACAAACACACCTCCATTCTTGATTTCTGTTTGAATATTCAGTAAGAATTTTCATAATTGTTTGCTGGATTCTGGTGCCTCAACCAATGTTATGACTTTTGATGTATGTAGAGCTATGGGTATTGCTCTTGTTGACTCACAAAAGAAAGTCACACAATTGGATAGGACTTAAGTCAATGTTGTAGGAGAGTTAAATATGACTCATATGTATATTGCTTCTGATCCTAGGATTCAGCAGGTTATCAATATACAGGTGGCTAACATACCTAACACTTATGGCCTAATCCTAGGAAGAGACTTTACCAGGGCCTTGAATGGGTATGTTTCGACTGACCACTCCCATATGTGGCTTCCCTGCAAGGGAGTGCTAAACTAGATTAGAATTGAAAGAGAACCCAGAATGAAATACATGATTACAGAATATTAGAAAACTTCTACTGAAATTCTGGTATCTGAAGTATGGGTAACTATATGCTTGTTGCTCCTCTTGAAGAGCCAGATATGGAGGAATTTCTTATGTTCCACACAGCACCTGTTGACCTTACAGAAAAATCCAGTAGTACTGAAGTCTTGATCAAACTAGATGTAAATGATAATGATCTGGAAGATAGTCAGCTTGGTTTGCTAGATAATTTTCAAGAGTTCATTCAGAAGTGCATTCAAGATCAAGTTTAGTTGGGAAGAAGGATGAACTTTGAAGAACTACTTTTTCCCAATTGGTGCAGGGGTACATAATGCCTCTCATTTAGAATTAGACTGTTGTTTATGCCAGGCTGCAGTGGAACAAATACAGAAACGTATGCACCCCACTCCTATAGCCAAAATTGATATCTAGAATGTTCAAGAAAATCCCAAAGGGAAAAGAGTAATTCCTTTTGAAGAGTCATCCAGTAGTAATAGTGCAAGTGAAAAAGCAGGAAAGTTTGCAGTTACTGGTTGTTGGAATTTAAGATTCGATGGGTCCAAATCAAAGAATGGAGCTAGGGTAGGTTTCGAGCTAATCAGTCCAAGAGGTAAGACATTTTTTGCTATTCATAGACTTAAATTCCACTGTACAAATAATGTAGCAGAATATGAAGCTTTGGTGCATGGATTGTTAATGGCATTGAAGAAAAAAGTTAAAATCTTGCAATTTTTTGGAGATTCTGAGTTAGCAGTCAAACAAGTTAGGAGACAATACTCATGTCATGACAGGAGAATGACCAACTATAGACACAGAGTGTTGGACCTCATTGAAAGATTTGATGCCTTCAACATTCAGTTGATTCCACGAAATAAGAATCAGACAGTTGATTCTCTTGCTCAGGTGGCTAGTACCTTGTAGCCTCTGTCTCTTTCCAGACTAAAGAATTTTACTGTGGAGCTAAACCCAGTACACTCAGTACTTGATAATATCACCAACTTCCAGGTATTTGAAGACGATAAGAATATCTTAGATTTATTTACTAGTACAGATGTCTTTGCTTCTCAAATCATTGATGAAACTGAACTTCAAGAAGCTGAGATGGACTTGGAAGGGGTAATTAATCTGAAGACCAACACAATTCCCAGGGGAATGGTGCAATTAGAGAGGATCTTTGATCTAGACAAGGTCAAAGATCAAGAATAGGATACTAGGAAAGAATATATTAGTGGACAGTGTGACAAATATAATATGGGATCTCAGGAGGATGTCAAAAATGTCTATATTGGTAAAGTATGCACTCCTGAAGAAAGGAAAGGTATCATCGATGCACTACATAGATATCCAGATGTGATAGCCTAGAGTTATGAAGACTTAAAGACTTATGATACATCAATCATAACCCATACTATTCCTCTCAATCTAGGAGTAAAGCCTTTCAGACAGAGGCAAAGGTCCATCAATGCTTTACTAGAACCCATAATACAGAAGGAGGTGCAAAAACTGTTGTCTGCAAGAATAATATTTCCAGTCAGACACTCTACTTGGGTTGCAAACCTGGTTCTAGTGCAAAAGAAAAATGGTGAAATTAGGCTATGTGTGGATTTTAGGAACTTGAACAGAGCTTCAGAAAAAGATAATTATGTAGTACCCTCACTAGATGAAGTACTCCAAATCATTAACGGATCTTAGATGATGTCTTTCTTGGATAGTTATTTAGGATACAACCAAGTCATGGTGCAGTATGAGGACATGCACAAGACTGCTTTCACCACCAAGTGGGGTACTTTTTCCTACAGGAGGATGCCTTTTGGCTTAATTAATGTTGGAGCCACATTTCAAAGAGCCATGAACATTGCATTTTAAGACATAATTGGTAAGTGCATAATCATTTGTATGGTTGATCTAATAGTTTTTTCCAAGAAGAGAGGTGATCATATCTCAGATTTGTGCAAAGTTTTTCAAAAATGTAGAGAGTTTGGGATATCACTCAACCCAAAGAAATGCATCTTTGGAGTTACAGAAGGTAAATTGTTAGGGCATGTTCTCTCTAAGAAAGGAATTGCAATTGATCTAGAATGCATAGAAGCTATACTCAAGATCCCATCACCTGCCAGTAAGAAAGAAATGAAATTATTCTTTGGTAAGATCAACTTCATGAGGAAATTCATTACTGGGTTCGCGGAGATAGTTAAACCACTGAATGCGATGTTGAAGCAGGAGGCCAAAGTTGAATGGAATGTAGAAGCAAAAGAAGTATTTGTAGAGATAAAGAGGGCTATTGTTGAAGCTCATGTGTTGGTAAGTCTAGACTATGCTAAACCATTCTATATATATTCATTTACTTATGATCATTCCTGTGCTGCTATGTTAACTCAAAAGTCAGATCAAGGAAACAAGCATTCATGAGTGCACCATTGAAGGATGCAGAGCTGAGATATCCAAGTGTGGAAAAATAGGCCTATGCCTTAGTCAAAGCTATAAATAAATCAAGTATTACATCCTCAGGAACAAAATCTTTGCAATAGTTCTAGATCCTACAGTTAAGTTGTTATTGATGTAGAATGAGCTAGGGGAATGTAGAGCCAAGTGGGTAACTATGTTACAAGAGTGCGATATGGAAATTCAACCCATGAAGCTGGTAAGAGGGCAAGCGCTTACACAGACAATGGCAGAAACAGGCCCTGACCTTACAACTCAAAGTTATAATTTGGAGGATGTTTCTCCTGAAGAATGGTATGATGATATTGTTCATTACCTCCTGACTCAGAGATGCCTTGATCATCTTAATTCAGTACAAAGAAGGGAATTGTGCTTAAAGAGTGATAGTTTCATGTTGAAAGGAGCTATCCTATACAAGAAAAATCATGAGGGTGTTTATTTGAGGTGCCTAAGAAAGGTAGAGTCTGAAAGAGTGATGTTGGAATTCCATGACAGATGTGGTATAGGCCATGGATCAGCCCCTTCTACAACAAACCAGATTCTAAGAGCTGGTTACTACTGGCCTACAATATTTAAGGATACACATAACCACACCAGAACCTGTCATGTGTGTTAGACTACGGTGACTAGAGAGAAGTATGCAGTACTCCCACTCTAGTCGATCTTCAAGGTAAAACCTTTTGCATAGTGGGGGATGGATTTCATAGGTCCCATCAATCCACCTTCCTCTGTAGGACATAGGTATATCCTTACTGTCACTGGTTATTTTACAAGATGGACTAAGGCCCTTGCTTGCAAGCAATGCACTTCAGAGGTAGTTATTAACTTCATTGAATCAGGTATCATTAATCATTTTGGATGTCCTATGTCTTTAGTTTGTGATAATGGTCCTGCGTTTTCATCATTAAATTTTTCTAATTGGGCTTTTGATCATGGGATTATCATTAAGTTTGCATCCAACTATTACCCTCAAGGTAATGGTTTAGCTTAGTCATCCAACAAAAATATCCTAACTGTTATCCGCAAGTTGTTACAAAGAAATCCCAAGGATTGGCATACCAAACTTAGATTTTCTCTTTGGGTAGATCACACCAGACATAAGACTTCCATAGGAATATCACCTTATCACCTGGTTTATGGATTAGAGCCCATGTTTCCCATTCAGTTAAAGATCCCCACCTTGCAGTTCATTAATGAATATTATGATGAGGGAGATAAACGTGAGGCTAGACTTGCTGAATTACTACATCTTGTGGAAACAAGAGATGAAGCCTTGGAAAACTTTGCTAAACATCAAGGGGTTGTCAAGAGACGGTTTGATAAAAGAGCCAAGGTTAAATATTTTAGGATTTCTAACTTGGTTCTTTACTGGGATAAAGCCCATGGCCATAAGGGATAGTATGGAAAATTTGATAAACTGTGGCTTGGTCCTTACCAGATTTCAGAAATTCTGAGAGATAATGCTTTCCATTTGAAAACTCTCACTGGGGAGGATATCCCACTGCCTTTCAATGGGCAGTATTTAAAGCATTATTTCCATTCTTGAGCTATTTTCAGCTCTTGTCTTTTATATAGTTAGATTAGGTTTCCTTTCTATTTTTTTTTCTCTACTTTGCTTTGGTTAGATTAGGTTTCCCTTTTTGCTTTGCTTTTGTTTGTTTTGGTTAGTGTAGGTTTGCTTTTGTTTTGTTTTCTTTTTCTTGCTTTGCTCTTACTTTGGAGGTTTCTCTATTTTTGCCTAGATGTGTTGCACCTGCATGAAAAATATATCATTATCTGGAATTGCTCTAAGTATTTCATTGGGGGACTTTAGTCTTGTATCTTGAAAGGATGGTTGATGTCTTTGCTATTTCCAGCAGTCTCAATGTTTGATTTATTGATGTTAGGTCATTAGTTTTGATTTGAATTTGAAGTATTTTGAAATCTTATATCTTTCATATATCTTAAGAATCCTAATGTTACTATAGGAATCCTTGTGAAGTTTTGTCAGGTGAAAAATCCTATTTCTGCTTCAGTGCCACTATGGTTCTCAGTCCTGAGTGTGAACTTCATTGTTCATAGGTTGAAATGAAAAGTGACATAGAAAAGAATATCAAAAGAAAGAAAAGTGAAATGTTGAAAATCAAAATAATGAATTCAACTTATCAGGGGTATCTAAATATCTCTATCAGGGCTATAAACGCCTGGCTGGCAATAGAGCTATGTCCAGGAGAGTCACAGCGATAACCTCGTCGGGGCTATAGATGCCTGACTAGAAGCGAGGCTCTATCCAAGTTGCTTTTGAAGTTAGAATCCTTACATAGCCTGACTTGACTGAGCTTGGTTTCTGCAGTAGCTTAAGGAGGGAAATGAACTCATATGCACACACTTGGATTTTTAGTTTATGAAAGGTTCGGTCTATCCTTTAGTTTGATGGTAATATTGAAACTAGAGATTCTAGGTTCTCGATTCATGTTCATCATCAAATGCTCTAGAGCATTTTCCCAACAGAAGTCACCATTTGTTGTGCAGTTTTTGCACACATGCCCTACTGAAAGCAGGGACCCTCTTTTGCTTTGGTTTTGGTCTCTTGGCCCTTTCATTTTGAGGTTTTGTCTTACTTTGGCATGTGTTAAAATTTTTATTTTGATTGCCTAAGTGTTTCCCCTAAGTTATTCATTGAAGATCTTTGGTTTTGAGTTAAGTTCGGGTTTTTGCTGAAGTTCAGGACTTTCCATCCCTTCCAGATTTTCCCAGATCCTACTCAGACTCTGGCTATGCACTGTGATTCAGATATTTTTGATCTTTGCAGATTTCTGCATGGGCCGGATTTTCTTGGATTTTGACCTATTGTCGTGTTCCTAGGTTTTCTGACTATCTTGTCGATTGCATTTAATGTCCTTTGTACCTTTGGCAAGTGATGTATTTAAGTGTTTGCAGATGATTATTATGCCATTATACTTATTGCTTGGCATCATTTGAGTAGAAGAGTGCTTTCTTGCAAGTGCTTGGTTGAATTTGAGGTGTGGAGTCTACAAATTATGAATTTTTTGGGGATTTCTTCGGTGAATTCCTGTTGCTATTCTTTGTGGACACCTTTTACTTCACATTTGTTGATTCTAGGATTGGTTTTCACTTTATAATGGTATATTGTCAATTTCTTTGCTTTGAATTGATGATTATGGATAGCACGTTGATGTTATAAGAGCTTTTGAGGCTTAATTTTTGAATATTTGATCGCTCCATGACTAGGGTCACGTAGCATTGATTAATTTATGATCTCCCAAGTAATGTTTGAGTTGGTTTGTTTATTTCCATTTTGGTGAACTTGCTTGAGAATCATGATCTTCCCCTAGTATGGTATCAAAAATTGAAATACCTGAGTCATAAGTATGCCTGTGTGTTAATGGTGGATGTATAGGGTTTGAAACCTAGAGCAATACCATTCCACCTTATTTTGCTGTAAAACGGGCCTAGAATGCAAAGAAAATCTATGGAAGGCCCATATTAAATTTTACCTAAGCTTAAATCATTGAAATTTGTGATCGATTTGATGTTATGAGTGAAATTGTGATTTCATGTCACAATCCGGGTTTCAGCCTCAGTTCAGGATTTTCCATTCCCTTGGGACAATCCACCTCTGGTAGATTTTCTTGATCTCATCTACTTTTCCAGAATCCGCTATCATTTTTGGAGTTTCGTATACTCTGTGGATTTCCGTTGACCCCAAATATTCCTGACCTAAGCTGTTTTCCCGATTTCCTTTGAGTTCCCAGAATCTACATTGCTTTCAGAATTTTACCTTATCCGCATATTTCCGTTGACTTCAGATTTTCCCGAAGTTCTTGGTTCCCTGTCTTTTCAGGATTTGCAAAGCGTCTCTGCCTTCGCAGAAATCCGTCTCTGGTGGATTTTACCAAAATTTGGTGAAATGTAAGGAAATATGGATAGCATGATTTATTAATGATTTATGATGCATTTTATGTTTTATTCATGCTATCTTTTGATCTCCTATGTGGCTCATTGATGGATAATGATCAGATTTAATTATTAGTAGGTGTTTCTATGATTATTTCACCGGAATCCGTCTAGCCCGAAATTCCCCAAAGTTCCCCTCTGGCTCAAATTTCATGGATGGTCCTAAAACCCAAAATTTGTTGTGATCATTTTATATGAGTTTTAATAGCACCTTGATTGTATGAGGCTTATTCTATCATTGTTTTATGGATTAACCTTCCCTTTCCTATGGTTTTTATTATGATTTCCATGTTGAGTGCAGGCTGAATCTAGCAAGGCAGCACCTGGGTCTTCAATGTCTGATGTAGAAAAGATCAAGATGGATATTAAGAGCAAGATCCCTGAGAGTAAAATCACTTGAGTCTGGTCAGAGGTGACTAATACAAATGTTAGCCTCTGGGACTATGAGGAATTTAAAAGAAGAATGGCAGCAGAGGATTCTCCTTTGGTGGCTAGAAGGATGATGGAATCAGGCTTGTCACATGTTGTTGGTTTCCCTTCTACAGTGCAGTGTTATGAGCTAGTCCTCAAGTGTGCCAGGCACTATGATCAGGACACACAGAGAATAATTGGACCTCAAGGGAGAGTGGTAGCAAATCTCAACCTTGTTTCCATTGCTCAAACTTTTGATATGCCAGACAGGTCTCATGTGGTGGGATTCAACATGAAGGTAGCTTAGGAGTTTCTACGATGAAAAAACTGTGAAGTCACAACAGTTTATCAATTCTTGGTTGGAGAAGCCCAAGTCGCACTAATCCAAGTTGCCTAAGCAATTATTCAGAGCAAAGTTCAAGAAGGAGTATTATGATGCCATCAACCTTCTCAGCAGGGTGGTTGGATTGAAGAATGCTAGCATGTTTGAGAATTGGATGTGCCATGTGATTGTGAGGATGGAGCAAGAGAAGATTAACTACCATTGGGCAAGGTTCATTAGCGAAGTAATTCATGAATAGTTGTCCAATGTGCTACAAACAAAGACCTTCATAATGACTTCGTATTTAGTCTACGCGCTTGCAAGATTCCACCCCTACAAAGGACTAAGTACAAGGGGCATCTTTGGACAGGATATCATCTACGAGGTTTACCCTCAATTGCATCTAGGAAGCTTGAGCTATAGGAGGGTGAATGATGCATTCACCATGCATATCACTAGGTTGCTTCAGGGTGCAGAGCATGTCAAGATTTTGGACCAGGCTAAGGAACTCATCAAGAAATATGGGGCATGGTTTATTCAGTTCCCAACTTTCTCCTACATTCGGATTGATGGTTGCCAGAGAGCTCCATATAGACTTCCAATATACCCTACCGATCACATTCTACTGTTGGAGGTCACTAGGAAAATTTGTGACTTTGATGCCATTGTCAAGAGAGACAAGCATAAGACTGGATTTGGTGGAGACTTCCCCTTGAGGATTGGTACTGGAGAGGCTTGTCCTTCCATTGGTTCTGCCCAATCTTTAGAAGAAGAAATGAGTACTATTGGCTTGTCTTTCCATTCCAAGAGATCCAGGTTTGATATCATAGGAGAAGCCCGAAAGAAGGCCAACAGAGTATACCCATAGGGTGGATTTGGAGGACTACTGGGCCAACTACAGTGATGAATTTGAGATCAGAAAGAAGAATTTTTCTTGCCTTCCAGTTGAATCAGTTTAACTATACAATGTGAAGGAAATCCTAGACCAACTTGATAATGATGGAAACTTGATCTAGGATCATGCTTATGAGGCCATAAAAGATAGACCAATTGGTGGTGTGGATTGGTTGGAGGAGGAAAACACAAAATTAAAACAACTAGTGGATCCAGTTATCAAATTTACTAGGATGTGGCTAAAGCATAAGCTATGGGAGTTGGAAAATGATGGTGTACAATGCACCTATGTGCTAATGGGAGATTTGGATCCTCACTCCACCTCTAAAGAATCTACCGAGCAGGATCCTAAGGGAAAGGGTAAGTTGGATTCTCCTTTCAAAATCAAGATAAAAGGTGTTCAAGACATAGAAGCCTAGGAAGCAGAAAAATAGAGAAATCCAATGGCCAAGAAGAGGACAAGGACTAGGAAGTCTGAGCAGAAAGAGACTGAAGGGAAAAATCCTGAGGCTAATGATCCTGTACCCAAAAGGAGGAGAATCATAAAATTGTCAAAGAAGGAAAGCTCTAGGGTAGGAGGGGAAGAAGTTACCCCACTAGTGGTAAATGTTGAAAGTTCAGAGAAGGCCAAGGTGTATACAAGGAGGTCTAGGACTCCTCCTAAGGATAGGGTGCCTAAGGAAAATCTCCCTCTGGTGGTTTCTCATGAGGATCAGCATGATGATGTGCCTTCCGCTCATGAAGCTCAAGGCAAACCAGGTGAGTCAGGAAATTTTGAGGATCATCCAGATATTGAAGGAGAAGAATTTCATGAAGGTGACCTTTATAGTGCAGGGGCAAAAATTGATAAGGTAATACAGTCTCCTTTGGTGTCTTATGTGGAGTCACCTGTTGGCACCGAAGAGGTTAAGTCACCTCCAATAGAAGAGGAAATAGTGAAGGATCCATCACCTGTACAAGAGGAAGAACATGCTAAAGAGAAGGAAAGCAAGACAGAGGAGACTCCTAAGAAACAAAATTTGAGTGAAGAGATATCTTAGGAACAGTAGGAGGAAAAACAGGCTGAAGTGCAATTGGAATCCATTGTCCCTAGTTGGTTGGACAAGGAGATAAACAGAAAACAAGTTGTTGTGGAGGATCGTCTGCTGAATTGGCATGCACTACTAGCCAAAATTGGAAAAGATAAAGGTAAAAAGAAGGCTAGGGTGATTTCAAGGATTGAAAGGGATGAAGCTCATAACAGAGTTGTTCAGATTGTCACCCCTACTTCAGATAAAAATAGAGATGATGTGGCTAGAAAGGATTACAATGTTCAGACTTTCAATCTAGGGCCTACATCCGTTGAGCAGGATATTGAGGATTATTAGGGGTCTAGTGCAGTCATCTTGGGAAAATTGAGAAAGGAAATAAAAACTAAGTAGGAGCTAAAGAAAGAAAATGAGAATCTTAGGAAATGCTTGGAAGATTTGATGAAGCCCTTACAATCCATTAACCCCTCACTTTCTGCTACAAGGCCTTTACCTCAGGAGACCATTACCGAACTTGTAAAGATGAAGGCTTCCACTCTTGCTATTACGAATTGGTTGCAAGGGGTGTGAACCAAGTTTAATGAAGCTATTAGGGATATTTTGTCAACTGGAAAGGATGCTATCAAGGAAACTGATTGGTTGAAGGTGGTGTTGGCATAGGATAGGGAAGATACAGATCTATTGCAAAAAACTAGAACTATCATGGAGTACACTAGGGATAGGATGGTAAGTGATACAATTCTTCCTTCCTTCAGAGCTTCTAAACCTTGGGAGTGGTTTGAAGCACTGCAAATTAGGAAAAAGGTTTTTAAAAAGATTTACAAATAGAGGAGGCAGATTTATGATACCCTAGCTGGCATGTACAATGGCTCCATTTCCTTTTTTGAGATTATGATAGGTAGAAGGAAGATTGCTCCCAAGTATTTGAGTTTGGAACAGTTGAGGAAGTGGTGGAATGATGTTTATGTCCCAATTAATGATGATTCCATTTCTGGGCACTAGTTGGATGATGCAGACACATACATTGTTGTCATTGATAAATACCTAACCTATAGGGTTGATTGGGATAAGTTGGCAAAAGAGTCAAGGGAGGAAATTGCATCAATTGAAAGGAGACTTAGGGTTTTTCCTTTTCCACCTATGGCCAACTTGGATAGGGTGCTTTTGAAGGTTCATGAAATGATGGATCGGAATAAGGACAAAGGGGAAGGTAGTTAATGATTGGCTGTATCGAGATTTGTGCTTCCCTATTATTTTTCCATTCATTGGTCTGAGCTACATTAGAGATCCCAGGCCAACCTGGATGAAGTTGATGCATTTAATGCATATCTTATTTTAGTTTGAATTTCTCTTGGCCAACTTGTTGTGCCTTATTATTATTGTAAAATCTTACCTAGGCCGACATGTTTTGGGAGTTCTATAAATTTGGCATTTTTCCTCATTTGTAAGGGTTAAGAAGTTTTAGATATAGACAAATAGAGAGCTAGTTAGAGAGAATTAAGTAGAACAAGTGTTATCAAGTAGTTGTTCTCAAGAAAATATTGTAACAAAAAGCTTGAATTGTTGCTACAGTGGATAATTTGATGCAAGTAATGACACTGTGATTTGGTGCCATACTTGTGTTTTTCTTAGCTTGCTTGGTTCTTGTTGTTTTATCTTTAGAATTTCTTTGAGGAGGTTAATATTTAGATTAGATTTTATTTAATAATTTTCCTGTTTTGATATTTGAAGTGTTACAGCAATCCCTGGTCCATACTTTTTGCAACCAACTGATTGTTAGTTGCTTTGCAAAGTTAGCCTAGACTTTTATATTGATTGTGCTTAGTTCAATTGTGAGGGTTTATTCATTTCAATTATGATAGGGTTGTTTGAATGAATGTTCATGAGTTGAAACTCTTAACACCTTAGAAGATTGCACTATTTCTATAAGATTACAGATTTATCTAGGTCAAGTAGAGATCAATTCTAAGGGATTGGTCCATTTTGAGTATTGGTCATTTGCATTGTTAATCTTAGGTTTAGTATTAAGTTTAGAAATCTCTTTGAACCCCTTATATTTTGTTATTTCTTTGATTACTGGGTTAAATTTAGGATTAAAGTATCATCTTATTGTAAGATCTGATAAATTGAGATTCAGTATTTTGCTTGTAGTAAGGTCCCATTGTGATTACCAAAATTTTCACATAATCACTGAGTTGTTTATGCATTGTCAAGACCTGGCATTAGAGACCTTGGGGTTATCTCTTGAGGCTTGCTGATAGAGATTTACCTTTCAAGTGAGATAGGATATTATATTCTATCTGAGTTGTTGTTGTGCAGAAAACATCATTAATAGGAGGCTTCGACTTAACCATGAAATTTTTTACCATCTACAGGTATGCTAAAGTTTCTCTACTTACATTCATTCTTTATCATAAATGTTGTAAATGATATTAATGCTTCAAAATTAAGATTCATTTCATTGTTATAATGATCAAAATGTTATACTTTGCTATACATTCAAGCATTCTCTTGCCCCCTACCCTTTTCTCTCTCCCCCCTCCTTTTAAGAATTTTCTTTGTGATAAAAGATTCACATTTCTGTCTCATTTACAAAAATTTATCTGAAGCACTAGGAGTGAACAAAGATATGCAAAAGATGATGGATTATGTCTAAACAACAACTTTACATCTTATAGCTAATTAAATCCTTAATATTTGAATAGTTTAGAGCTTAAATAATGCCTGTATATGCATGTGTAGCAATAAGGGAGCCTATGTGAAGATTGAAATTTAAAACATCACTTTGGTATTTTTCCTTAGGCAGTGAAATGATATTTTGAGTAATACAAACCTACACACACATTGATATTTTTTGACATTGCATTGAAGAATTTTTTTTCTCTTATACCTACCCTCGGCTAGACATGGAGGTATATAATATTGGTTTATGGGTTTCATCTGTAAGTAGTTAATTTCATAGAGGAAGACTAAAATATTCTTAATGTCCTATGTCAAGTGTGAAAGCATATGAATCACTTGCTGAAGGCACCATTTTGTATTCATCCAAAAACTGGTTTGTTCTTTTTTTTATGTTTCTTGCATGTGGTTTTTTTAGGCTCTAGAGATGTAGCTTAGCTCTTTCCTTTGCACTTTTCATCTATTTTGATGATTACAGTAGATTTTCCTCATAATTTTTCATGTAGATTTGTTTGTAACCTTATTTTCTACCAATCTATTTCAAGGAAGTCTTGTCGACCCATCATATTGCTATAACAGAATTATATTGGTAATAAGACTTGAGGATATTCATTGACTTGCCGATAACAAGATTCATCGTCGAGATTGGCATCATCAAAGAGAGATATGGAATTCAAACCGAATATAGCTTTATCGGTAGGAGAAACATTTTGTTTTGGTGATCAGAATTGCTGAAGGAAAGTCCCAATGACCCCCAAAGTCACAACGATAAGTTATCATTGGTGAGAATCATAGCGATACACTTAAGACCGAAGGAATAATTCTCGAGGAGACTCAGAATGTTAGTATGACTACATGACACCATAGTGAAATATGATCTATTGGCTATCAGTGAGACTCAGAACATCGATGAGACTGTGTGACACCAAAGCGATATGTAATATTGACTATTGAAGAGACTCAAGGCATTGGTGAAACTACATGACGTCTCAGTAGGTGTCTAATAAACATGGAAAATGACTGAATAAAATAATTTTCTGAGATTTGAATACGAAGGGACGCGACTTGATTGATCTCTCACTGATGGTACATTTCAATGAATATTTTTTTAAAAAAAATTGCATTGTTTCATCAAAATTTTGACGAACACAACCGATGAATCACCGAAAAGGTCTAACGAAGTTGCTATAGCTGTGATGAATGCTTCATCGTAACTCCTTGTCCATTTCCTTGCAATTTCGATGAAGTCCATTGACGAATAACAAAAAAGGTCCAACAAAGTTGCTTAGCCGCGATGAAGGCTTTATCGTAACTCCTTGCCCATTTCATCACAATTTTGTCGAACACCACTGACGAATCACATAAAAGGTCCAACGAAGTTGCTTAGCTGTGATGAAGGCTTCGTCGTAAATACTTTCCCATTTCATTGAAATGGTGATGAACTTTTGGTGTTATTTTGACGCTTTGGAAGAGCCATTGCAATTGCATTTTGGTTGTAATTCGTCAGTGGATACACAAATTTTTCGTTGATATTCTGATGAACATCCAAGTCATTTTAGGATGCCAACAACCAATGAATTTGCATTGTTATTTCAAAATTTAATTCGTTGTCGAGATTGCGATGAAAAAATAGTGACAAAACTATTTTCATCATTTTGTTGCTTTTCTGACAAAGATTTGTCGAACGACCGACGAACGTCCATCGGAAAATGGTGTCAAATTTAGTAGTGAGGTTAGGGTTAGAGTTAGTGTTCAATTAGGGTTAGGGTAATGACATGTTTTGGTTTCAATTAGGGTTGAATTAGGGGTAGGATTAAGGTTAAGTTAGGGTTACGATTCAATTAGAGTTTAATTAGGGTTAGGGTTAAGTTTATGGTTATAAGATAAATCTTGGGGTCAAGGTTAGGATTAGTGTGTGTTAAGGTTTAGGGTTAGAGTTAGGGTTCAATTAGTGATGTGGTTAGGGATAAGCTTAGCTTAGCTTAGCTTAGCTTAGGGTTCAATTAGGTTTAGGGTTAGTGTTAGGGTTCAATTAAGGTTACAGTTAGAACTAAAGTTCCCATTAGAATTAGGGTTCATGTTAGAATTTGGATTTTGAATAGGGTTAGTAATAGAATTATGATTATAATTAGGGTTAGATTTAGAATTAGAATCAATTTTAGGTTTCAATTAGTGTTAGTTTTCAATTACTATTTGTATTACAATTTATTTAGGGTTAGAGCTCAATTAGGGTTCAAGTAGGGTCAAGGTTAGCCTTTAATTAGGGTTAGGGTCAAGTTATGGTCAATTATGGTTAGGGTTAAGGGTATATTAAGATTAGGGTTATGATTCAATTTGGGTAGGGTTAGTTTTAGAATTAGATCGGGATTAATGTTCAATTAGGATTAGGTTTGGGGTAAGAGATAGGGTTCTAGGATAAAGTTGGGGCTCAAGGTCAGGGAAAGGCTTAGGCTGGTTGAAAATGGTTTAACTTGATTATTTGATGTTTGAGTCTCAATAAGGAACTCTGGTATTTATAAACACCTTTGGCCTAAATATGTTGAATCATGACAATCATGTTCTCCTTAGTCTAACCATTAGATATACCAATTAAACAACTAAGGGAAAATTCTTGTGGACAAAAAGAAAGTGTGACAATGAGCCTAGGATGATGTATTCTAATATATGATGTGATAATGGAACTATATTTCCTTGAATGTTCTTTGATCATTCCTTTATCTGTAGATTCCTGAGAGATATTGTATGGTTCAAATGATTGATTGAATATATTTAAATATTAAAAAATAGCACATAAATCAATATAAAAGGTGTGCTAGGTCAAATCACAATTGCTAGTGATAAAAAACATGTGAATATTAATTTAGATTAAAAAATTTGAGGTTCAAATCCATAACTATATAAATGGCCCTAGTAAATTCTACATCTACAAATTGATCTAACATGATGGATAGGGAAGCTTAGGATTGAGACCAATTTCAATGAATGAACTTGATAAATGGATCAAGATAAAGTGATGCTATGAAATAAATTCATGTAAGAATATAACACTTATAGAATTAATGTTGTGTTAAATACATTATAATTGAAGACACAAATTGTTGGTCATAAGTACATAATTTTCCCCAAATTATATATAACTAGTACTGAGTTTGTGAACATTAATTATGCTTCCCCTAACTTAATCAAGGCTAATTAAATGAGAGAACACAAGTGTCCAATTTAATAAAAAAGGGTCAAATATCATAATATCAAATTTTATTTTAAGAAATTAAATATAGCAAAAAGATGTGCATAGAACTAGAATTTAAGAGGGAACATTTGTAAGGATGAAGGCTTGCAAATTTTATTCACTATACAATAGAAAATAAATTATCTTAGAGTGTATATTTTGTCCTTATATTTTTTGCAAGTTAATTTTATTAGAAAATGTTTATTTGAATCCTTGCATAATGTTTGCAATATAAAATTAATATTGATTTGCGGTACATGTAAGGAATCTAGGGATGCACGTATCATATGGGTTAGACATTCTTTGGGAAACATTCTATGTTATATGTAATATTGGGATAAATATTTAATAATGTAAAAATTTAATACCAAAAGGAAAAACTTAACGCCAAAAGTGAGGGGGACACAAATTTGTAAGTTTACAGTATTAGGCATATAATTTTTGTAATACAATTTTTTTTTCGCCCCCTGACCACTACAATATTTTTTCATTTCACATAAACTAACAACTTAATCAACCAAGCATCTATGATCTAAAATGGAAGTTTTGATTTTGAAAGTTATTCATTCACCATGGTGATGGAAAATAAACATCACCAATTATATGCTTATACTCAAAAGTGCTAAGATCCTATAATTATGGGAATCCCTAGACCTAGGCCTAAACCTCAAGGTTCATGATGACTCTACCTACACATCCCCTTGTGGTAAATTAGAGGCTTCATATTTCACCCAACAATATTAGAGGAAGTCCATTCTCTCCTCTTCTATGAGATATCTAATCTCACCTCTAAACCATGACTATGCATTAAGCATAAGCTATTAACTTAGTAAATTACAATATAATGATAATAATCTTTCCATCAACTATTGGTTTCATAGTAATAATTACTAATCCTTAATGTATAAACATGAAAAAATACATAGGGGTTAAATATTATACCATAATTCTAAGTATCACACACACAGTGACTATATCTAGCAACATCACATGTACACCAGGTGACTAGCTCATATGCACATCACAGTATAAAAATGACTAGCTCATACACACATCATATGTACAATGGTGATTAGATCATATTTACATCACACTAGTACAACCATGATTGGATCATACACACATCACAAGTATTCATGTGTGAACCCAATGAATGTTAGCTAATCCATAAAAGTAGCAAGCAAACATCAATCATTAGCATGACCCAATGATTGCTTGTCACTGCTCGAACACCTTAGAATTTCACACTTGGGTGGGTTATACATAACATGATTTATAATAATGATAGATAAATATAGCATAATCAATAAAGCCATGGACCTATACATAGAGACCGCTAGATATGGAGTTAGATTTCACAAACACAAGATTTAAATAGAACCAACACAAGATGGACTTTACCTAACATGTACATATAATCAAATATTGTCTAGAAAGTAAACAATCTCTTTCTTCATTGTGCTTACTATATAGAAGTATATTATGTACTAAATACAAGTTATTAGGTTTTCATAACTCAAACAAAACCATCTAATACCCATTTTAGCCTCAAATTGAAGCCTACTAAGAGAGAAGGTCAAATGAATTAGAAACAACCCCCAAACCTTAGAGTTATTCCCCTATAAACCCTCCCCCTACAGACGTGAGGTCACAGGGTAAGTGCACCAATCTATGACACAATTTAGGTGCCAAATTGAAAAAAATACAAAAAAGGCCAAAATTGGCCATTTGGTGCACACCTAATTTGGCACACACCAAATGACTTGAAGTCATTTGGTGTGCACCAAATTTGGCGTGTGCTAAATGGAAAAGTTGAATAAAAGAAAAAAACGCATTTGAAACCCTCATTTCACTTCAACCAACAGCTTGGCTTGGAGGATTTGAGGTCTGCAACTCGCGCTTGCCAAATATCATCCATTATTTTCATCCTTAGCTTTCTATTTTTCATGAGGATGTTTCCAACACATCAGAGATGTCGAAGATTGTGAAGAGGTATGTATTTTTATTCTATTTATTTTGAATTTGATTTAGAATGCAGATTGAAATAGGTTTTAATAATAAAAGTTTGTTTTAATTCTCAAGGAATGAATCTCCACCTCCAAACATTGAGAATTCATAGTCACCCCCTCAGAAAGAGCCTCCTTTTCAAGAACAACCTAAAACCCCTCCATCAATTCATAGGCATCCTCAAGGAACACAAGAAAATATTCTAAATCAAATTGAAAACAATAAAAGAGACATTAAAAAATTAATTGGAAGATTAACCAAGCATGCTGAAACCCACCCTTATAGGAGAGGGATTATTAAATCATTGAAGTCAATTATATCTCATGTAGGAGAAATGAGCGAAAAAATAAATTTTTGGTCAAATAAGAGGCATGAGATGAGACAATATTATGCTAGTGGTTTATCATATGCAGATGTTAAAAAACAAAAAAATAGCAAATACGATTTGTGTGCCCTATTTACAGACCCGAAAACCAACACACCTTTGTCTCATACATGCAGGAGGTTCCCCATCCATTGGTGCCACCATGAGTTAATTAAAAATAAATTTTGGGAGTGGTGGTGGATGGTATTTTACCAATCTCCATGCAATAACCATGAGGTACCACAATAATTTTTGAGGAAACTCTATTGTGAGTTTATCCTCAATAAGATGCTAAATTATTTTGACATCTTAGACTTTCAAGGTAGAGGTGGGGACTCCACACATGATAGACCTGCTACATGACGTAATCCACAGTTGGCACCAAGACCCTTAGCTAGACCCATGGTGGAGCATGTCATTGTTCCTTCCATTGTTAAGAAAAATGCAGAGGTGGACACGCTGGAGTCGATTAGCTCACTCACCTAGACCATTTTACAGTGTGTGAGGCCTCTAGTAGAGCCTGGTGTGGAAGAGACGTGTAGGCCCTAAGCTCCACCCCACCATTGTGGTGCTTGTGGTGTAGTTTGCACATATGATTATCAAAGTGCTCGGGATGCAACTACACAACCTACATCAATTGCAGAGGTGATGGCTTTCACAGATGATTTGCTAATTGATACATTCAACATTGACACTCAGGTAAAATTTAGCAGTTCATTTAATGTTGTTTATTAAATTATATTTTGAAATTTAAGAATAAGTAAATTAGTAGAATTTCGATATGATGAAATTTTAGGGTCAGAGTGTTCATGAGACATGCCCCATTCCTACAGGCCCTTATTCATTCTCGACATTGAGTCCATAGGTATGCAACTAGTATTAAAGATATTATTATTGCATTTGAATAGTTGAATGTTATATTTGAATGTTTGTCTCATAACATGCTTTGGATTTCAAATAGTTTCCTGGTGGACCTTCGACCTCCACACCTTGCAATTCATTTCCTCAAACAACTTCCACTCAGGTAGCCTTTATTCAATAATGGTGTTGTAAAACAATGTTAGCTAGTTTTCATAATTTTGCATATACAAATCTTAAAAATTGACGAGAAACACAAACATTGCATTTGTATTCCTTGATCGTGTCACATTATCTTCTCCTAATTCACTTTTTGTTCCTTTATTCCTTCCTAATCCCATCCCATTAACATTTAATAGTTCACTCTACCATTTACTCTTTCATTTACCATTTGCAGATGGTGATATCAGACAGCCTTGGTGATGTTGGTGGCACGATGGACCATGGAGTAGCTGCAATAATAGCCAATTTTGATCCATTGAGAGAGGTATGCAACAAATTAGTCAATTTGACATTATATTTGCTCTTTTATGGTCTATTATAGAAAATTTTCATGATAATTTTGTGTAGCTTAATTTCTATCTTGATGGTTGCTACAGGTGGTTGTCACTCCAAATCATGGACATGGTAATGATGTAAATGTGAATGATGACTAGCTGTATGCGGTAAGTGATCATATTTTGTCATATGTCATTCCACAATTCAATTTCTGTGTATTAACTTTTTTACATTTATTGTATCATTTGAAGGTCCAAAGTGAAGAGAGGAGGACTAGTGAGCATGTTTGAAAGACCAGAGAACCAATAGTCACTCCATCCAACCAAATTTTGAAGGCAACACGAGATCTATTTCCTTCCCCTAGAGGGAAATGATTGTATTAGGGTCATTTTTTGTATGCCCATGTGTCATTTTTGAACATATGTTTTGTACTATCAATATATACGTGAAATTTTATGTCCATAATATGGCTCCTTTGTACTAAGCCTGTATGGCTTTTTTGGATATATTGTTTATACTTTTATCAATATATATCATTGTATAGCCTTACAGCTTTTTGATTAAAAAAATCTTATTTTGTTAATGCCATTCTTGAATGATGTTATCATGTGTATTGTGTAAATTGTATGCTTGAATGTTGTAGGCATGGATTTTATTTACATCTAATGCTTAATTAATTACTATCGATTTCTCAATAAGCTCCATTCATGGTGGTTTGTATCCTTTGGAATGCTTCAATTACTTGTGCCTCACTTATTCACATGTATACTTCACGTATATTGTGTGTACTCAAGTGTATGCTTCATGCTTCCAATGCATAGCACCAAAAATTTTTTGGGGAAAATTTTGAGAAACCAAAAGTATAAGAGTTTTTTAAAAACACGGGAAAAAAACATATTTAAAAAAAACATAAAAAATTGTAGAACAAGAGATAAAATCTATTTATTTTGAAATTGAAAGGTATTTCCATAGCATATAGAGATATAGAGAACAAATAAAATAAAGATTTTAACTAATGAATTGTAAAAAATATTTTTTTGTAGTTTATATTCATATCATTGATTACATTTTATTCCACATCTTTCAAAGTCAAAGCATTACTTCACATTGCATAAATAATAACTAGATGCTAATAGATGAAAACAATTACTTCACATTGCTTAACTAATAAGTGGGAGCAGCTGCCAATTGCATTTTCTTATCATGGCATTCTATGAGGCCATATTTCTTTGGCGTATTTTATCAAATAGTTCACTGCCTTATCTATGTTACCACATTTTTCATACATGTCTACCAAAGTATTCTATCAAACAATTCACTGCCTTGTTGCTATGGCTAAAAGCATAAAACAAGTGCTTTCAAACAAGCTATGGATGCTTGGAAAAAATTTATCAAAAGCATAATAGCAAGCAATACTATAGACAAGGCAATGAACTGCTTGAAAAAAATGTTTGAAAGAAATGTGGTCTCATGGTGATGGAATTCCATGACATGCAAATTTATATGGATTTTCATGCCATTCCATCACCATTAGAACACGTTTCTTTGAGGAATTTTTTCAAAAAAATCATTTCCTTGTCTATGCTACCACATTTTTCGTACATGTTTACCAAAGTATTTTATCAAATAGTTCATTGCCTTGCTGCTATGGCTAAAATCCTAAAATAGGTGCTTCCAAAAAAGCTATGGATGCTTGGAAAAAATATATCAAAGCATAATAAGAAGAAATAGCATAGACAAGGTAGTGAACTGTTCAAAAAAATGCCTCAAAGAAATGTCGTCTCAATGTGCAACTATTGCCACAATAATGGGTTACACTTTTTGGGACATCCTGATTTTTGTCTGAAATCACATATTTTTAGAAAATACAATGATTTAAGACTTTAAAGGTTCCAATTAAATAATTTTAATTAAAAAGGGATTGATCAAACCCCCTTAGATCAAAACCCCTTCGATAGAACCTTGTTAGATTTAAACCATACCTATAATTGATTCTCCTCTACACCTATCAAAATGCTAATAAAAAACCACTTTTGATTGACCTTTTAGGTGATCAAATGAATTCATTTAAAATTTATGTTTTGTAAGAATGTATCCCTTATTATAAGTTTCCCAAAAAGTATAATTTTAAATATGTTTAATTTGATTATTATATTTATTTTTTATTTCTTGTGAATGTAGGATTTTCAATGAACATCAAGTTCTTTGTTTCACACATATGAAAAAATAGAAAAATAAAGAATTTTTTTTTTCTAAAAAATACATGTGCACTAGGTATTTATTTCTTTATTCTAACAAAAAAAGAATAAGTTAATTCAAATGAATACAAATTTTTTTATGTGGGTCGAAATACACCTTTGTCTAAATTATAATTACTCTGACTTAGAAAATTAATTAAAAAAAATTATTGAACAAAAAATTATGAAAAAATATCCATGCAATAGATATAGGTGTGAAAATTTTGTATTTTAAAAATTAGAATTGTATCATGTCTATAAAAAAAGTTATGTAGTCTGAAGTAAACATCACTTTTTAAAAATGTTGATTAGTAGAAAAAATAAGTTATTAAAAATTACATAAAATGATTCACAATTTATTTTATATTTTTTAAAAATAATAATAATTAGAATCTACACAAAATATTTAACAAATAACTAGTTTGATTTATCTTCAAATTATTAATGGTTTAGTTGCTATAGGTGTAAGAAAGTGAATATCTGGTAAAAACTCATGATTTTAATGTTAAGTTTGGCCAAAAATTGTAACCCATTATTGTGGGATCACAAATCATGGCATTCCATCACCAAGAGAACACATTTCTTTGATTATTTTTTTCAAATAGTTCACTGCCTTGTCTATGCTACCACATTTTTCATACATGTCTACCAAAGCATTTTATCAATCAATTCACTACCTTGCTATTATGGCTAAAACTCTAAAATAGGTACTTTCGAACAAGCTATATGGATTCTTGGAAAAAATCCATCAAAGTGTAATAGTAAGCAATAGCATAGAGAAGGAAGTGAATTATTTGAAAAAATGCCTCAAATAAATGTGGTCTCATGGTGATGGAATGCCATGACAAGCAAATTCCCTAGATTGTCATGGCATTCCATCACCATGAGACCACATTTCTTTGAGGCCTTTTTTCAAATAGTTTACTACCTTGTCTATGCTACCACATTTTTCATACATGTATACCAAATAATTTTATCAAAAAGTTCACTATCTTTCTACTATGGCTAAGAGCCTACAACAAGTGCTTTCAGGCAAGCGATGGATGCTTGGAAAAAATCTATCAAAGCATAATAGTAAGTGAAAGCATAGACAAGGTATTGAATTGTTAGTATGTGATGGATGCTCCCATGTTTTACAAATTAGGGGTGAGCTCAATTTATAGGCTCCTCAAATAAAATTCAATGGCCAAGATTGATTTCGAATCAACGGCCAAAATTACAAAATAAAACCCTAATTAGGGTTTGTCACAACTAACTACCTCTTGACCAATGAGAAAATTACATTTGGGGACACTTGTCCTTCTACTAAATATAAACCAACAATAAAAAGTTGTTGCATTATGGAGTGTTAGGTTCATTGAACCTAGGCATGCTAGCTTGGAACAATTTGATTGGTATGAAGATGACGAGGCACCATCTCAACATGTTGGATGTCCCCCTCGATCACTTTGTTCTTTTCCATGTTCTTTCCTTAGAATATCTTTCTTTGCCAATGACTGTGTCCTTTGTGCTTGCATTTGAGGTTTGGAAGTCTCCCCTTGGAGCAGATGTCTAGACTTAAAGTTATTAAACTTTTATTTCCTGATTGCTTTGAAATTCCTTCAAGTGCCTTGAATTTGGAGAACTCCTTTGTGCTTTTGCCACAATGGAGGAAATTGGAACTTTCTCTATGAATTATTTCCCATACTTAGCCAAATTTTGGCTATTCAATTTCATTTTGTAACACCTTCATGTGGACCATTTAACACTTAGCCAAGGTTTTGGCCATCTCTATGCTTGAATGAACTTTACTCATGGATTTTCCTTCAATTCTAATTTTGGCTTGTGCTAAGTAGGGCAGACTCCATCCTTGCACAAGGATTTTGTTCATTTCCCTTTTAATTTTCCTCTTTATTCCTCTTCATTTTTCTCGTTTTCTTTCCAACACCTAGTCAAAATTTGATTCTTTTGTTGTAGGAAAATTCCAAACTTAGACATTTTTTCGTTTCCTCTTGGAAAATTTTACCATGTTTGTTTCTAACCTTGGTGGACTTTGGCACATGTCATGCCATTTTTCTATTATGCTTGAGTGGACTTCCTCATTTGCTAGCCACTTTTCTTGCTAATTGGGTAGACTTCATGATCAACAGGCCATTCTTGGGCAGACTTTGGACTTGGCAAGACATCTTCATTTTAGCCTTGGAAAACTTCATGATTGGTTGGCCATGTTGGGTAGAGTTGCTCATTGCTTAGGGAATTTCCTTGACACTTAACCAAATTTTGAAATTTTATTCTCCAAGGTATCAACACTTAGCCAATTTTCTAAGTTTTTCTCCCAAAGGTATCAATACTTAGCCAATTTTTGAGTTTTCTTTCCTCCTCTTGGCTAGGAGGACTCTACTTGTGCTTTTCCAAGGTTGGGCAGACTTTATTTGTGTCTTGCCACTTCTTGGACTTGGCTTCATTCTTGACATCATCACTTCAACCTTGGGTGGACTTCTTCATGTGCATGCCATTATGCAAGGTAGACTTCATCAAGTGCTTGAAATTTTCTTTCTTGGCCTAAGGTGGACTTCAAGATATGTTTGTCATCTCCTATTTTCAGCTTGGGGCAGACTTTAAGTTGTCTTTGCCATGTATGCTTTGAGTTGGGCCGACTTTACGTTGTCTTTTCCATGTATGCTTTGAGTTGGGAAGACTTTACCTTGTCTTGGACAAGCATTATTCAAGTCAAGGGTGGACTTGAAAATAGTTTGGACATAGATTTTCTTTCCCAAGTGGACTTTGCATCATCTTGGACATTTTCCTTGACCATGGGCATGGAATACTTTTCTTGTTCCTTGCCAAGATTGGGCAGACTTTCTCGACTTAGACATGCTTATTTTCCTTCCAAGCGAAAACTAAGAGAGATTATTGTAGAGGGGAACAACACACTCATAGGCTCAGACAAGAAGTTTCTAAGCATCATGGTGTCCGAGTAATGACATGCTGAAGTTTGCAGCCATTTTTCACTTCAGACTCTTAAGAGATTCAAATGGTTGAACGTAGCTCAGAGTGATTCAACACATTTGGGTGTGAAAGATGACCATTCCTAGCATAAATGTACCCACTTAGACATGTTGGAATAGTTAGTTTGGTCACACGAGTTGCAGGACAAAAATTGCACCACTTTGCAACTTTGCACTACTTGCATTTGACAACTTTTTCACCAAGCGAAATCTCGCCACCATAGGAAAATGCATAAGAGATAGCGAAAATAAAGAGAGGTTATTGTAGAGGGGAACAACATGATCCCATAGGCTCAAACAAAAAGTTTCTAAGCATCATGGTGTCTTAGTAATGACAGGATGAAGTTTACAACCATTTTGCACTTTGGACTCTTAAGGGATTTAGTTGGTTGAATGTAGCTCAGAGCAATTCGGCAGGTTTGGGTGCAAAAGAGGACCATTCCTACATAAAAATACCCACTCAAATATGTTGGAATAGTTAGTTTGGTCACATGAGTTACAAAACAAAAGTTGCACCACTTTGCAATTTTGCACTACTTGCATTTGACAACTTTTTCCCCAAGTGAAATCTCGCCACCACAGGAAACGCCTCTGAGATAGTGAAAAAAAGAGAGGTCATTGTAGATGGGCACAACACAATCCCATAGGCTTAGATGAGAATTTTCTAAACATCATGGTGTCTGAGTAACATTATGCTGAAGTTTGCAGCCATTTTGCACTTCAGACTCTTAAGGGATTCAGCCAGTTGAATGTGCCTCAGAGTGATTCGACATGTTTGGGTGCAAAAGAGGACCACGAATAGCATAAACGTACCCACTTGGATGTGTTGGAATAGTTAGTTTGGTCACACGAGTTGCACCACTTTGTAACTTTGTACTACTTGCATTTGACAACTTTTTTCCCAAGCAAAATCTCGCCACCATAGGAAAATGCCTTTGAGATAGAGAAAAATAAGAGAGGTTATTGTAGAGGGGTACAACACAATCCTATAAGCTCAAATGAGAATTTTTTAAGCATCACGGTGTCCGAGTAACATCATGCTGAAGTTTGTAGCCATTTTCCACTTCAGACTTTTAAGGGATTCAGCCAATTGAACGTAGCTTGTAGTGATTTGATGCATTTGGATACGAAAGATGACCATGCCTAGTGTAAACGTACCCACTTGGATGTTTTGGAATAGTTAGTTTGGTCACATGAGTTGTAGAACAAAAGCTGCACCACTTTTCAACTTTGCACTACTTGTATTTGACAACTTTTTCCCCAAGCGAAATCTCACAACCATAGGAAAACACCTCCAAGATAGTGAAAACTGAGAGAGTTATTGTAGCGGGGCACAACATGATTCCATAGGCTTATATGAGCAGTTTCTAAGCATCGTAGTGTCCAAGTAACGTCATGTTGAAGTTTGTAGCCATTTTGTACTTCAGACTCTTAAGGGATTCAGTCGGTTGAACGTAGCTTAGAGCAATTCGGTGTGTTTGGGTACGAAAGAGGACCATTCCTAGCATAAAATTACCCACTTAGAGATATTGGAAACATTATTTTTTTCATACGAGTTGCAGAATGAAAGTTGCACTACTTGCATTTGATAACTTTTTTCCCAAGAAAAATCTTGCCACCACAGGAAAATGCCTTTGAGATAGCAAAAACTGATAGAGGTTATTGTAGAGTGGCACAACATGATCCCATAGGCTCAAATGAGAATTTTTTAAGCGTCATGGTGTCTGAGTAATGTAATGCTAAAGTTTGCAACCATTTTGCACTTCGTACTATTAAGGGATTCAGTCGGTTGAACGTAGCTCAGAGCAATTCGACACGTTTGGGTGCAAAAGAGGACCATTCCTAGTGTAAAATTACCCACTCAAATGTGTTGGAATAGTTATTTTGGCCACACAAGTTGCAAAACGAAAGTTGTACCACTTTGCAACTTTGCACTAATTGCATTTGACAACTTTTTCCCCAAGCAAAAAATCATCACCATAAGAAAAAACCTTCGAGATAGCAAAAATTGAGAGAGGTTATTGCAGGGGGGCTCAACATGATCTCATAGGCTCAGATGAAAAGTTTCTAAGCGTCATGGTGTCCAAGTAACATCATGTTGAAATTTGCAGCCATTTTGAATTTTGAACTCTTAAGGGATTCAGTTAGTTGAATGTAGCTCAAAGCGATTCGGCACGTTTGGGTGCAAAAGAGGACCATTCCTAGTATAAACATACCCAATCAAATGCATTGGAATAGTTAGTTTGGTCACACGAGTTGCATAACTAAAGTTGCACCACTTTACAACTTTGCACTACTTGCATTTGATAACTTTTTCTCCAAGCGAAATCTCACCACCATAGGAAAACACCTTCAAGATAGTGAAAACTGAGAGAGGTTATTGTAGAGGGGAACAACATGATTCCATAGGCTTAGACGAGAATTTTCTAAGCATCACGGTGTCCGAGTAACACCATGCTAAAGTTTGTAGTCATTTTGCACTTCAGACTCTCAAGGGATTCAGTCGGTTGAACATAGCTCAGAGTGATTTGGTGCGGTTGGGTGTGAAAGAGGACCATTCCTAGTGTAAACGTACCCACTCATATGCATTGGAACAATTATTTTGGTCAGACGAGTTGCAAAACAAAAGTTACACCACTTTGCAACTTTGCACTACTTGCATTTGACAACTTTTTCCCTAAGCGAAATCTCGCCACCACAGGAAAACACCTCCAAGATAGAAAAAACCAAGAGAGGTTATTGTAGAGAGGCTCAACATGATCCCATAAGCTTAGAAAAAAAATTCTAAGCATCACGATGTCTGAGTAACGTCATGTTGAAGTTTGCATCCATTTTGTACTTCAGACTCTTAAGGGATTTAGATGGTTGAACGTAGCTCAGAGAGATTTGACACATTTGGGTGCAAAAGAGGACCATTCCTAGAGTAAACGTACCCACTCAGATGCATTGGAATAGTTAGTTTGGTCACACAAGTTGTAGAACGAAAGTTGCACCACTTTGCAATTTTGCAGTACTTGCATTTCCTCGAGCAAAATCTCGCCACCACAGGAAAATGCCTCCAAGATAGCGAAAACCAAGAGATGTTATTGTAGAGGGGCACAATATGATCCTATTAGGTTTTCAATAAACCCCCCTTGAAACTTGTCAAAAGTGAGGGTTTTGAATTTTGGGGTGAGTGTTTCATTGGAAGATGATTGTTGATTTAGTGCTTATGTACCCTGGTCATGACTGTCCAATGGTGTTTTGTGTCAGGAAGGAAGATTAAAGGGTAGTTGGTTTTTTGAGAATTTGTCACCCTTCTCTGCATCACTTTGGCATGTTTATCAACATAAAACTATGACATATTTTGAATTTCAATATGTAATGATAATGCAATATGAAATATGTAGTGTGAGACAATGACATTTGTGTATTTAAACTTTAAAATTAAAATGTTAAATTTTACCATTGTTTTTGTCTTAAAAGTTGTTTAAACTATATAATTTAACCATAATATAACTAATCAATAAATGACATAATTTAACCATTATTCATTATTTTTTATTGTCAACTATATAATATAACCATTATTTTTTATGCTATTGTACATTGATATTTAACCATTGCTCAAGATTAAATTTTTGAACAGTTTAAACATGCACATGATGAAAAAATTATTTCGATTCTCAATTTCTATATATCAAATTATCCAATAATCAAGTGTATGTCCATATACAAAAATGGTATCAACGCCAACTCAAACAAATTTTTACAAAATGTGGCATATGCCATCTTGATATCTATTCAAAATATACATGCCAAAATGTCTATCTCATCCTAAACTACTAGTGGATCATCAAAATGGAGCCTCTTTGAAGCACTATTTGGCTCTGAAGGTAACTACACAAGAAATATTCAAACCACAATTGAGATTAGTTATATTATATAATTTAAAATAAAATAATTAACACCAAAAACAATATACATTGAATTATAATTGAACTCTAAAATTGAAATCTTGATTACCTCATATATACGTCTCTTCAAACTGTCAGGAGTCCTAGAATATGCCCCTCTCAAAGAACCAATCATACCAACTTTTGTAATGTCAATTTATATATGTGAACAAAAACATCAAATTGGTACAAGTTAGCATACAATTTTCGGTAATAGGAATATATTTACCAAACACAAAATAAAATAAACACATACTTCTTTAGGCATCTCTTTTTCTTTATCTTCTTCAGGTGTTTCGACCCCTCCTCTCTGAGGTGTTTCAACACCTACTCCTTCAAGTGTTCCAACACCTACTCCTACAAGAGGAAAATAAAATAAACATATAAGTTAATATATAATTTCATTAATGACAAATCAAATGACAAGCAAGTATATAATGCATGAATTTACGCCCTAAAAAGCATGGGCTGAAGTAGCAAATTGAAGAATTTGTTTTGAAGAAGGCTAGAACCTATTGGTTTTAGTGAGATCTGGTGGGGTTTGATGTGTTTGAAGGTTTGCAAGGACTGGGGAGGTCATGTGTATGTTTGGGCATGAAGCACTAGTTGAGAGAAGTGCATTTTTTAATGGAAAAATGAGGTTTTAGAGATGAAAAGTGGGTGAAGTTTTGGGAAGCATAATATTAAGGATTATTAAGCATGTGAAGGCTTAAACAAAGGTTTTTGAAGTGGTCATAAGGTCACCAGAGGCCTGGAGATGGATTTTTCAATGTATTCTCCAAAATCCCACTGTACCATAGGGGCAACTAGGCCAATTAGGCCTATTTTCCAAAGAGACACCTTCCTAAACACCTGCAATCAATTCAAACACCATGGAAAGTCATTAAATAGGTTACCAAACTTAAGATTTCACAATTTTTAGATCTACAACCACTCACCAAGCTACCAATCCACTAAACCCTCACTCTCAAGCCACCAAACCTAGGTTTTCCAAGGAGCCTTATTGAAAATCACTCTTCCCACAATTAACTCTCATATCCAACACCAAAAACATACCATACGATGTTTTTACATACTCAAAAGACTCTCACAAATGACTTCCCTAAAGGATTTCATCCATGCACACTCTAAAACCACTCAAATTCACTCAAAATCACATATTTTCACACCCAAGGCTACATGTCATCACTCCAAAATGATCTCCCCTGCTCCAAGAATCATCTTCTAACCTATTCCCCACCTAATGGACTCATTCCACTAAGCTACAGTATATACATTAGGTGGAATGAGCCATTAAATCACTTGATGACCTCAAAACTTCAAATTTAGACTTCTAGACCCGCCTACAGTAAAATCCACCCTAAGAGCTCGAAACAAGATGAATTTCAATGCCACAAAAACCAAAATGTGGCTAACACATCCCTCTACCCAAATAAAAAACACTTTTATTCAATTCTATTTAGTACGGGCTCATGTAATTGATTGCTACAACACTGAAAAGGAGAAAAAAAACTCAGATTTACAAAGAAAACAAAGCTTTATTGATCAATGCTTGTACAAAATCTTCCACTCTTCTCCACACACTGCTTCATTTAGGATTCACATAAATATATTCAACTCCCTTAATTAAGAATTTATTGAAAACCAATGCCACAAGTGACCTTTGCCCTTCCTTGACCGTTCAACTTCCCCACTATGCATTTCTTGCACTTCAAAATTTAAAAAATGATACTTTGCACTAATTTACAAATTTGCAACTAAAACCTTCTACTCACTAATAACCACTAAAATAGACTTATTACATCAATAAATTTTCTATATGACCTTATCCAATCCAAAAAAATACTTCATCACCCTAATGACAACCACCGAAGCTTGGTGCCCCTGCACCAAATAGATAGTAGCATATAACCATCATTTTGCATATCTACATTAATGCAATTTTAAAAACCCTTATACAATCAAACTTAAACATTTGAAATAAAGCAACGATCAATAACATGAATTTACAAATTCAATGTACATACTTACCAATCAATCCAGGGAACCATCTGAGTCTACTCTACTCTCTATTGTGTCAAGTATTGCCTTGTGGTCAGACTCACACTTTCCACAAGTTCTTGTTCATAGGTCTGCCCTTATATTTGATCAAATGAACGTTGGTGGTGATGACAAGGTTCAATTAGCTAAGAATCTTCTAATACATGTTGAAGTCCTCAAACAACCAAACTACAACATTCTTAATTGGGTACCTTCTAAGCCATGTTCCAAAAACAACCATTGAACCTGTAGGATATTATATGTTTTCTCCATCTATAAATGGGGTTTTGGCCTTGATACAATGACACAGGTAATAATTTGTACCCTCTTCATTTTCTTCATCTACAATCACTGCATATGCATGCCCTACATTGATATGTTCATCTTGTTAGATGTATTTAATGAACATCAAAATAAAACCTGTAAGTAAGATATATTACCTAGTTCTACAAGGTTTGATACATGATCAAAGTTAATGGATGATTGCATCTCCATGATTTTTAGAGCCATCAGGAGTTGATAAGTGTCAAGTGGGGTTAGAATTATTACAGACCATTTTTCAACCCACTTTATTGACTCACAATCAGTCCATGTAATTTTGAGAAGAGAAGTAATTGAAACACTCCTTTTTTTGTGTATTTTCCAAAAAATTTGAAGTTTCTTTGATCTATATAGTTACATACCATAAATTTTTGATCTTTCATGGAGTGAATCTTGTGGGTAGTAGGACTAACACCATTTTAGACTTGTTTTGGATTGATTTCAATTGATTTTGTGCATTTTAGATACAAATTACAAAGGATTGATCTGTATACCCTGTTTTAAGGGTTTTGAGTGTATGAAAATGACACTTTAAGCCATTCCACCCACTGTTTTGTTTTGTAACTTGGTGGAATGGCTTAGTAAGGCATTATTTAGGTTTGTAAAAAGTTCATTGGAGTAGGGAAGATGTTTGAACACTTTTTTTGTTGCTGTCCTAAACGTTTTTGTGTAAATTTTGCTTGAAAATGGAGGTTTTGAATTAGGGTTTGGTGAAATATTGATGATAGAGGATGGTGAATGAACTTATAAGAATATTCAGACATAATTAAGGGTTTTTGAAGTGGTGGTTGGGCTAGAAAAGGTCTGGGATATAGTTTTTCAATAAACCACCATGTAAATTGCCTAAAATGAGGGTTTCTTGTTTAGATGTCTTTGAAAGTGTGTCACTACAAATAAATCATGAAATTGGAGGTTTTGTTGAGTGGTTGTTGCTTCCCCATTTATTTTTTGGATTGAGGAGTTTCCAATAGTGCCCCTTTGTAAATCTCTTAGGTTTTCCAAATTAAACTTGCACATTAACATTGATGAAAGCTCTTAGGTTTTCCAAATTAGTTGAAAATAAAAGTTTTCCCACAACCATCAATAATAATGAATTTAATGTTCAATTCTATGTGTAAAAATTAAGATTAATAAAATCATTAAATGAATGGTCTATAAATTGTCAAAACAAAACAAAATAACTTGTGTTAAGTTGAATTCATTTATCTAAGCATGTTGGAAATGGACTACTATAAGCAATGCAAATATAATTCATAATAAAATTTGTGTTAAGTTGATGTTGTTTATATAAGTTTAAACATGAATTCATCTAAATTATGTAAAAGTTAAACTTTTTATGCAACTCCTATCTAATTCAATGTTGAATTCTATGTCCAATTGTTATGATTAATAAAATCATTAAAGGAATTTAGATTATTTTTAAAAATAAACAAACATACTAAATATAAATATTTCAATATTACCAAAATGAATATATTACCTGAGATAATGTAAAATGATGTAGAAACTTCAAAATGTCTTCATCTACATTGTCTGGCATGCAAATTGGTGGAAAAAAGGTGATGGATCAAGCATAGATTGGTACAATAGGGAGTCAACTGCATAAAAAGGCATTTCTCTGTCGGATAAAGTGCTAAACCAGACAAAAACAAAAGCATGTGGGCTTGAATCATGGGTTCAACCCCTATTTTACTATTTCAAGGTAAAAAACACATTTGGTGCTCACCAAATTTGGAGAGCGCAAAATTTGGTGCTTTGCAATTCTTTCACAATATTAATAGGAAGGGAGTGAGACTTGAGATAGAGGGAGAGGGGAAATGAGTGAGAGAGATTATTCCTAGTAGCGTGGTAGGGACTCAGACCTGAGAGTGATAGAGACTTGAGAGGGATAGAGAGTTATCCAGTTAGGGTGGGGGGAAAGACCTCACAATGGGAGAGGGGTTGGAGTGAAATAGATTTGTCTACCCTCTACCCTTAAACTATAAACTGTAAACCATTAAACCCTCAGCCCTCTCTCTCTCTCAACCCTCAACCCTAAACCTTAAACCCTCTACCCTCAACCCTTAAACCGTAAACCGTAAACCCTAAAACCATCAACCCCCTATATCTCTCTCTCTCAACCCTACACCCTCTACCCTTAAACTGTAAACCCTAAACCCTAAAACTCTCAATCCCCTTCTCTCTCTCTCAAGCCTGAACCCTCTACCCTCAACCCTCAACCCTATACCATCTACCCTCAACCCTCTACCTTCCACCCTCAACCCTTAAACCGTCTACCCTCTACCCTTAACCCTAAAACCCTGAACCCTCTTTATCTCTCTCTCTACCCTCTACCCTCTACCCTATACCATAAACCCTCAACCCTTAAACCCTAAAACCATAAAACCCTCAACCCTACACCCTCTACTCTCAACCTTCAACCCCCTACCCTCAACCCTCAACCCTCTACCCTCTACCCTACAACCCTAAAACCCTAAAACCCTCAACCCTCTCTACCCCTCCCCCTCCCCCACCCCACCAACCCCCAACCCCCCAACCCTAAAACCCCCAACCCTCCCTCCCTCCCCCAACCCCCACTCTCAACCCTACCCTCTACCCTAAAACCCTTAACTCTTTCACTCTCTCTGTCTCTCTCTATAAACCTTCAACCCCCTCTCTCTCTCTCTACCCTTAAACCCTAAACCCTAAACCCTAAAACTCTTAAACCCTCAACCCCCCTCTCTCTCTCTCAACCCCACACCCTTTACCCTATACCCTCTACCCTCAACCCTCAACCCTTGACCCTTAAACCCTTTATTCTCAACCCTCAACCCTTAAACCCTAAAACCCTTAAAACCTAAACCTTAAACCCTCTACCCTCGACCCTAAAACCCTAAAACCCTAAACCTTAAAACCCCTACCCTCAACCCTTAAAAACATAAATTGTAAAACCATAAAACCCTAAAACCATCAACCCCCTTGTCTCTCTCTCTCAACCCTACACCCTTTACCCTTAAACCATAAACCATAAACCCTAAAACCCTTAAACCGTAAACCCTAAAACCCTCAACCCCCCCTCTCTCTCTCAACCCTAAACCCTCTACCTTCAGCCCTCAACCTTTTACCCTCAACCCTCTACCCTCCACCCTCAACCATTAAACCCTTAACCCTTAAACCCTAAACCCTTAAATTGTTTACCATCTACCCTTCACCCTTTACCCTCAACCCAAAAAACCTCAACCCTATCTATCTCTCTCTCTACCCTTTACCCTAAACCATCAACCCAATTCTCTCTATCTCTCTCAACCCTACACCCTCTACTATTAAACCGTAAACCCTAAAACCCTTAAACCCTGAACCCCCCTCTCTCTCAACCCTACACCCTCTACTCTCAACCTCAACCCTCTACCCTCAACCCTAAAACCCTTAACCCTCTCACTCTCTTTGTATCTCTCTACCCCCTCAATCCCCCCCTCTCTCTCTCTTGACCCTACACCCTCTACCCTTAAACTGTAAATTGTAAACCCTAAAACTCTTAAACCCTCAACCCCTCTCTCTCTCTCTCTCAACCCTACACCCTCTACCTTTTACCCTCTAGCCTCAACCCTCAACCCTCTACCCTAAATCCTCAATGCTTAAACCATAAACCCTATACCCTAAACCCTTAAACCCTCTACCATCTACCCTTAACCCTCTACCCTCTACCCTCTACCCTCTACCCTTAAACCCTAAACCCTCTACCCTCAACCCTCTACCCTTAAACCCTAAACCCTAAACCCCTAAATGCTCTACCCTCTACCCTCAACCCTTAACCCTTAAACCCTAAACTCTCAACCCTCAACCCTCAACCCTCTACCCTCAACCCTCAACCCTTAAACCCTTAATCCCTAAACCCCTAAACCCTCTACCATCTACTCTTAACCATCTACCCTCTACCCTTAAACCGTAAACCCTAAACCCTAAAACATTAAACCATTAAAACCTAAACCTTAAACCCCTAAACCCTCTACCCTCTACCCTTAACCCTTAACCCTCTACCCTCAAACCCTCCTCTCTCTCTCTCAACCCTACACCCTCTACACTTTAACTATAAACTATAATCCCTAAACCCTCTACCCTTAACCCTTAATCCATAAAACCTAAAATCTAAAACCTCTACCCTCTACCCTCAACCATCAACCATAAAAATCTAAAACCCTCAACCCTTAACCCTCAACCCTACACCCTCAACCCTCAACCCTCAACCCTTAAACCCTAAAACCCTCAACCCTACAACCTCTACCCTTAAACTATAAATTGTAATCCCTAAACCCTAAACCCTCTACCCTCTACCCTCAACCCTCAACCCTAAAACCATCAACCCTCAAAGCTACACCCTACACCCTCTATCCTTAAATTGTAAACTATAATCCATAAACCCTACATCCTCTACACTTAGCCCTTAATCCCTAAACCCTAAACCGTAAAACCTCTACCCTTTACCTTCAACCCTCAACCCTTAAACCCTAAACCCTCAACCCTCAACCCTCTACCCTTAAATCCTAAACCATAAACCCCTAAACCCTCTACCCTCTACCCTCTACACTTAAATTGTAAACCCTTAAAACTTAAACCCTAAACCCTCTACCCTCAATCCTCAACCCTTAAACCCTAAAACCATCAACCCTCAACCATCAACCCTACACCATCTACCCTCAACCCTCAACCCTTAAACCCTAAAACCATCAACCCTCAACCCTACACCCTCTACCCTTAAACCATAAATTGTAATCCCTAAACCCTAAAACCTCTACCCTCTACCCTCAACTGTCAACCCACAACCTTTAAACCCTAAACCCTCTACCCTCAATCCTATACCCTTAAACCCTTAAACCCTAAACCCCTAAACCCTCTACTCTCTACCCTAAAATCCCCCCTCTCTCTCTCAACCCTGCACCCTCTACCCTTAAACTATAAACTGTAGTCCCTAGACATAGAGAGAGAGAGGAAGATACATAGAGACAAAGAGAGAGAGGGGGGTAGGAGGGAGAGACTTGAGAGAGAGAGGGAGAGGGAGACACCTGAGAGAGAAGGAGAGGGAGAGAAAGG
>VDFB02096385.1:0-45716 GCA_007258455.2 Sequoia sempervirens | reverse complement strand
CACACATATGAAAAAAAAAAAAAATAAAGAATTTTTTTTTTCTAAAAAATACATGTGCACTAGGTATTTATTTCTTTATTCTAACAAAAAAAGAATAAGTTAATTCAAATGAATACAAAAAATTTTATGTGGGTCGAAATACACCTTTGTCTAAATTATAATTACTCTGACTTAGAAAATTAATTAAAAAAAATTATTGAACAAAAAATTATGAAAAAATATCCATGCAATAGATATAGGTGTGAAAATTTTGTATTTTAAAAATTAGAATTGTATCATGTCTATAAAAAAAGTTATGTAGTCTGAAGTAAACATCACTTTTTAAAAATGTTGATTAGTAGAAAAAATAAGTTATTAAAAATTACATAAAATGATTCACAATTTATTTTATATTTTTTAAAAATAATAATAATTAGAATCTACACAAAATATTTAACAAATAACTAGTTTGATTTATCTTCAAATTATTAATGGTTTAGTTGCTATAGGTGTAAGAAAGTGAATATCTGGTAAAAACTCATGATTTTAATGTTAAGTTTGGCCAAAAATTGTAACCCATTATTGTGGGATCACAAATCATGGCATTCCATCACCAAGAGAACACATTTCTTTGATTATTTTTTTCAAATAGTTCACTGCCTTGTCTATGCTACCACATTTTTCATACATGTCTACCAAAGCATTTTATCAATCAATTCACTACCTTGCTATTATGGCTAAAACTCTAAAATAGGTACTTTCGAACAAGCTATATGGATTCTTGGAAAAAATCCATCAAAGTGTAATAGTAAGCAATAGCATAGAGAAGGAAGTGAATTATTTGAAAAAATGCCTCAAATAAATGTGGTCTCATGGTGATGGAATGCCATGACAAGCAAATTCCCTAGATTGTCATGGCATTCCATCACCATGAGACCACATTTCTTTGAGGCCTTTTTTCAAATAGTTTACTACCTTGTCTATGCTACCACATTTTTCATACATGTATACCAAATAATTTTATCAAAAAGTTCACTATCTTTCTACTATGGCTAAGAGCCTACAACAAGTGCTTTCAGGCAAGCGATGGATGCTTGGAAAAAATCTATCAAAGCATAATAGTAAGTGAAAGCATAGACAAGGTATTGAATTGTTAGTATGTGATGGATGCTCCCATGTTTTACAAATTAGGGGTGAGCTCAATTTATAGGCTCCTCAAATAAAATTCAATGGCCAAGATTGATTTCGAATCAACGGCCAAAATTACAAAATAAAACCCTAATTAGGGTTTGTCACAACTAACTACCTCTTGACCAATGAGAAAATTACATTTGGGGACACTTGTCCTTCTACTAAATATAAACCAACAATAAAAAGTTGTTGCATTATGGAGTGTTAGGTTCATTGAACCTAGGCATGCTAGCTTGGAACAATTTGATTGGTATGAAGATGACGAGGCACCATCTCAACATGTTGGATGTCCCCCTCGATCACTTTGTTCTTTTCCATGTTCTTTCCTTAGAATATCTTTCTTTGCCAATGACTGTGTCCTTTGTGCTTGCATTTGAGGTTTGGAAGTCTCCCCTTGGAGCAGATGTCTAGACTTAAAGTTATTAAACTTTTATTTCCTGATTGCTTTGAAATTCCTTCAAGTGCCTTGAATTTGGAGAACTCCTTTGTGCTTTTGCCACAATGGAGGAAATTGGAACTTTCTCTATGAATTATTTCCCATACTTAGCCAAATTTTGGCTATTCAATTTCATTTTGTAACACCTTCATGTGGACCATTTAACACTTAGCCAAGGTTTTGGCCATCTCTATGCTTGAATGAACTTTACTCATGGATTTTCCTTCAATTCTAATTTTGGCTTGTGCTAAGTAGGGCAGACTCCATCCTTGCACAAGGATTTTGTTCATTTCCCTTTTAATTTTCCTCTTTATTCCTCTTCATTTTTCTCGTTTTCTTTCCAACACCTAGTCAAAATTTGATTCTTTTGTTGTAGGAAAATTCCAAACTTAGACATTTTTTCGTTTCCTCTTGGAAAATTTTACCATGTTTGTTTCTAACCTTGGTGGACTTTGGCACATGTCATGCCATTTTTCTATTATGCTTGAGTGGACTTCCTCATTTGCTAGCCACTTTTCTTGCTAATTGGGTAGACTTCATGATCAACAGGCCATTCTTGGGCAGACTTTGGACTTGGCAAGACATCTTCATTTTAGCCTTGGAAAACTTCATGATTGGTTGGCCATGTTGGGTAGAGTTGCTCATTGCTTAGGGAATTTCCTTGACACTTAACCAAATTTTGAAATTTTATTCTCCAAGGTATCAACACTTAGCCAATTTTCTAAGTTTTTCTCCCAAAGGTATCAATACTTAGCCAATTTTTGAGTTTTCTTTCCTCCTCTTGGCTAGGAGGACTCTACTTGTGCTTTTCCAAGGTTGGGCAGACTTTATTTGTGTCTTGCCACTTCTTGGACTTGGCTTCATTCTTGACATCATCACTTCAACCTTGGGTGGACTTCTTCATGTGCATGCCATTATGCAAGGTAGACTTCATCAAGTGCTTGAAATTTTCTTTCTTGGCCTAAGGTGGACTTCAAGATATGTTTGTCATCTCCTATTTTCAGCTTGGGGCAGACTTTAAGTTGTCTTTGCCATGTATGCTTTGAGTTGGGCCGACTTTACGTTGTCTTTTCCATGTATGCTTTGAGTTGGGAAGACTTTACCTTGTCTTGGACAAGCATTATTCAAGTCAAGGGTGGACTTGAAAATAGTTTGGACATAGATTTTCTTTCCCAAGTGGACTTTGCATCATCTTGGACATTTTCCTTGACCATGGGCATGGAATACTTTTCTTGTTCCTTGCCAAGATTGGGCAGACTTTCTCGACTTAGACATGCTTATTTTCCTTCCAAGCGAAAACTAAGAGAGATTATTGTAGAGGGGAACAACACACTCATAGGCTCAGACAAGAAGTTTCTAAGCATCATGGTGTCCGAGTAATGACATGCTGAAGTTTGCAGCCATTTTTCACTTCAGACTCTTAAGAGATTCAAATGGTTGAACGTAGCTCAGAGTGATTCAACACATTTGGGTGTGAAAGATGACCATTCCTAGCATAAATGTACCCACTTAGACATGTTGGAATAGTTAGTTTGGTCACACGAGTTGCAGGACAAAAATTGCACCACTTTGCAACTTTGCACTACTTGCATTTGACAACTTTTTCACCAAGCGAAATCTCGCCACCATAGGAAAATGCATAAGAGATAGCGAAAATAAAGAGAGGTTATTGTAGAGGGGAACAACATGATCCCATAGGCTCAAACAAAAAGTTTCTAAGCATCATGGTGTCTTAGTAATGACAGGATGAAGTTTACAACCATTTTGCACTTTGGACTCTTAAGGGATTTAGTTGGTTGAATGTAGCTCAGAGCAATTCGGCAGGTTTGGGTGCAAAAGAGGACCATTCCTACATAAAAATACCCACTCAAATATGTTGGAATAGTTAGTTTGGTCACATGAGTTACAAAACAAAAGTTGCACCACTTTGCAATTTTGCACTACTTGCATTTGACAACTTTTTCCCCAAGTGAAATCTCGCCACCACAGGAAACGCCTCTGAGATAGTGAAAAAAAGAGAGGTCATTGTAGATGGGCACAACACAATCCCATAGGCTTAGATGAGAATTTTCTAAACATCATGGTGTCTGAGTAACATTATGCTGAAGTTTGCAGCCATTTTGCACTTCAGACTCTTAAGGGATTCAGCCAGTTGAATGTGCCTCAGAGTGATTCGACATGTTTGGGTGCAAAAGAGGACCACGAATAGCATAAACGTACCCACTTGGATGTGTTGGAATAGTTAGTTTGGTCACACGAGTTGCACCACTTTGTAACTTTGTACTACTTGCATTTGACAACTTTTGTCCCAAGCAAAATCTCGCCACCATAGGAAAATGCCTTTGAGATAGAGAAAAATAAGAGAGGTTATTGTAGAGGGGTACAACACAATCCTATAAGCTCAAATGAGAATTTTTTAAGCATCATAGTGTCCGAGTAACATCATGCTGAAGTTTGTAGCCATTTTCCACTTCAGACTTTTAAGGGATTCAGCCAATTGAACGTAGCTTGTAGTGATTTGATGCATTTGGATACGAAAGATGACCATGCCTAGTGTAAACGTACCCACTTGGATGTTTTGGAATAGTTAGTTTGGTCACATGAGTTGTAGAACAAAAGCTGCACCACTTTTCAACTTTGCACTACTTGTATTTGACAACTTTTTCCCCAAGCGAAATCTCACAACCATAGGAAAACACCTCCAAGATAGTGAAAACTGAGAGAGTTATTGTAGCGGGGCACAACATGATTCCATAGGCTTATATGAGCAGTTTCTAAGCATCGTAGTGTCCAAGTAACGTCATGTTGAAGTTTGTAGCCATTTTGTACTTCAGACTCTTAAGGGATTCAGTCGGTTGAACGTAGCTTAGAGCAATTCGGTGTGTTTGGGTACGAAAGAGGACCATTCCTAGCATAAAATTACCCACTTAGAGATATTGGAAACATTATTTTTTTCATACGAGTTGCAGAATGAAAGTTGCACTACTTGCATTTGATAACTTTTTTCCCAAGAAAAATCTTGCCACCACAGGAAAATGCCTTTGAGATAGCAAAAACTGATAGAGGTTATTGTAGAGTGGCACAACATGATCCCATAGGCTCAAATGAGAATTTTTTAAGCGTCATGGTGTCTGAGTAATGTAATGCTAAAGTTTGCAACCATTTTGCACTTCGTACTATTAAGGGATTCAGTCGGTTGAACGTAGCTCAGAGCAATTCGACACGTTTGGGTGCAAAAGAGGACCATTCCTAGTGTAAAATTACCCACTCAAATGTGTTGGAATAGTTATTTTGGCCACACAAGTTGCAAAACGAAAGTTGTACCACTTTGCAACTTTGCACTAATTGCATTTGACAACTTTTTCCCCAAGCAAAAAATCATCACCATAAGAAAAAACCTTCGAGATAGCAAAAATTGAGAGAGGTTATTGCAGGGGGGCTCAACATGATCTCATAGGCTCAGATGAAAAGTTTCTAAGCGTCATGGTGTCCAAGTAACATCATGTTGAAATTTGCAGCCATTTTGAATTTTGAACTCTTAAGGGATTCAGTTAGTTGAATGTAGCTCAAAGCGATTCGGCACGTTTGGGTGCAAAAGAGGACCATTCCTAGTATAAACATACCCAATCAAATGCATTGGAATAGTTAGTTTGGTCACACGAGTTGCATAACTAAAGTTGCACCACTTTACAACTTTGCACTACTTGCATTTGATAACTTTTTCTCCAAGCGAAATCTCACCACCATAGGAAAACACCTTCAAGATAGTGAAAACTGAGAGAGGTTATTGTAGAGGGGAACAACATGATTCCATAGGCTTAGACGAGAATTTTCTAAGCATCACGGTGTCCGAGTAACACCATGCTAAAGTTTGTAGTCATTTTGCACTTCAGACTCTCAAGGGATTCAGTCGGTTGAACATAGCTCAGAGTGATTTGGTGCGGTTGGGTGTGAAAGAGGACCATTCCTAGTGTAAACGTACCCACTCATATGCATTGGAACAATTATTTTGGTCAGACGAGTTGCAAAACAAAAGTTACACCACTTTGCAACTTTGCACTACTTGCATTTGACAACTTTTTCCCTAAGCGAAATCTCGCCACCACAGGAAAACACCTCCAAGATAGAAAAAACCAAGAGAGGTTATTGTAGAGAGGCTCAACATGATCCCATAAGCTTAGAAAAAAAAATTCTAAGCATCACGATGTCTGAGTAACGTCATGTTGAAGTTTGCATCCATTTTGTACTTCAGACTCTTAAGGGATTTAGATGGTTGAACGTAGCTCAGAGAGATTTGACACATTTGGGTGCAAAAGAGGACCATTCCTAGAGTAAACGTACCCACTCAGATGCATTGGAATAGTTAGTTTGGTCACACAAGTTGTAGAACGAAAGTTGCACCACTTTGCAATTTTGCAGTACTTGCATTTCCTCGAGCAAAATCTCGCCACCACAGGAAAATGCCTCCAAGATAGCGAAAACCAAGAGATGTTATTGTAGAGGGGCACAATATGATCCTATTAGGTTTTCAATAAACCCCCCTTGAAACTTGTCAAAAGTGAGGGTTTTGAATTTTGGGGTGAGTGTTTCATTGGAAGATGATTGTTGATTTAGTGCTTATGTACCCTGGTCATGACTGTCCAATGGTGTTTTGTGTCAGGAAGGAAGATTAAAGGGTAGTTGGTTTTTTGAGAATTTGTCACCCTTCTCTGCATCACTTTGGCATGTTTATCAACATAAAACTATGACATATTTTGAATTTCAATATGTAATGATAATGCAATATGAAATATGTAGTGTGAGACAATGACATTTGTGTATTTAAACTTTAAAATTAAAATGTTAAATTTTACCATTGTTTTTGTCTTAAAAGTTGTTTAAACTATATAATTTAACCATAATATAACTAATCAATAAATGACATAATTTAACCATTATTCATTATTTTTTATTGTCAACTATATAATATAACCATTATTTTTTATGCTATTGTACATTGATATTTAACCATTGCTCAAGATTAAATTTTTGAACAGTTTAAACATGCACATGATGAAAAAATTATTTCGATTCTCAATTTCTATATATCAAATTATCCAATAATCAAGTGTATGTCCATATACAAAAATGGTATCAACGCCAACTCAAACAAATTTTTACAAAATGTGGCATATGCCATCTTGATATCTATTCAAAATATACATGCCAAAATGTCTATCTCATCCTAAACTACTAGTGGATCATCAAAATGGAGCCTCTTTGAAGCACTATTTGGCTCTGAAGGTAACTACACAAGAAATATTCAAACCACAATTGAGATTAGTTATATTATATAATTTAAAATAAAATAATTAACACCAAAAACAATATACATTGAATTATAATTGAACTCTAAAATTGAAATCTTGATTACCTCATATATACGTCTCTTCAAACTGTCAGGAGTCCTAGAATATGCCCCTCTCAAAGAACCAATCATACCAACTTTTGTAATGTCAATTTATATATGTGAACAAAAACATCAAATTGGTACAAGTTAGCATACAATTTTCGGTAATAGGAATATATTTACCAAACACAAAATAAAATAAACACATACTTCTTTAGGCATCTCTTTTTCTTTATCTTCTTCAGGTGTTTCGACCCCTCCTCTCTGAGGTGTTTCAACACCTACTCCTTCAAGTGTTCCAACACCTACTCCTACAAGAGGAAAATAAAATAAACATATAAGTTAATATATAATTTCATTAATGACAAATCAAATGACAAGCAAGTATATAATGCATGAATTTACGCCCTAAAAAGCATGGGCTGAAGTAGCAAATTGAAGAATTTGTTTTGAAGAAGGCTAGAACCTATTGGTTTTAGTGAGATCTGGTGGGGTTTGATGTGTTTGAAGGTTTGCAAGGACTGGGGAGGTCATGTGTATGTTTGGGCATGAAGCACTAGTTGAGAGAAGTGCATTTTTTAATGGAAAAATGAGGTTTTAGAGATGAAAAGTGGGTGAAGTTTTGGGAAGCATAATATTAAGGATTATTAAGCATGTGAAGGCTTAAACAAAGGTTTTTGAAGTGGTCATAAGGTCACCAGAGGCCTGGAGATGGATTTTTCAATGTATTCTCCAAAATCCCACTGTACCATAGGGGCAACTAGGCCAATTAGGCCTATTTTCCAAAGAGACACCTTCCTAAACACCTGCAATCAATTCAAACACCATGGAAAGTCATTAAATAGGTTACCAAACTTAAGATTTCACAATTTTTAGATCTACAACCACTCACCAAGCTACCAATCCACTAAACCCTCACTCTCAAGCCACCAAACCTAGGTTTTCCAAGGAGCCTTATTGAAAATCACTCTTCCCACAATTAACTCTCATATCCAACACCAAAAACATACCATACGATGTTTTTACATACTCAAAAGACTCTCACAAATGACTTCCCTAAAGGATTTCATCCATGCACACTCTAAAACCACTCAAATTCACTCAAAATCACATATTTTCACACCCAAGGCTACATGTCATCACTCCAAAATGATCTCCCCTGCTCCAAGAATCATCTTCTAACCTATTCCCCACCTAATGGACTCATTCCACTAAGCTACAGTATATACATTAGGTGGAATGAGCCATTAAATCACTTGATGACCTCAAAACTTCAAATTTAGACTTCTAGACCCGCCTACAGTAAAATCCACCCTAAGAGCTCGAAACAAGATGAATTTCAATGCCACAAAAACCAAAATGTGGCTAACACATCCCTCTACCCAAATAAAAAACACTTTTATTCAATTCTATTTAGTACGGGCTCATGTAATTGATTGCTACAACACTGAAAAGGAGAAAAAAAACTCAGATTTACAAAGAAAACAAAGCTTTATTGATCAATGCTTGTACAAAATCTTCCACTCTTCTCCACACACTGCTTCATTTAGGATTCACATAAATATATTCAACTCCCTTAATTAAGAATTTATTGAAAACCAATGCCACAAGTGACCTTTGCCCTTCCTTGACCGTTCAACTTCCCCACTATGCATTTCTTGCACTTCAAAATTTAAAAAATGATACTTTGCACTAATTTACAAATTTGCAACTAAAACCTTCTACTCACTAATAACCACTAAAATAGACTTATTACATCAATAAATTTTCTATATGACCTTATCCAATCCAAAAAAATACTTCATCACCCTAATGACAACCACCGAAGCTTGGTGCCCCTGCACCAAATAGAGAGTAGCATATAACCATCATTTTGCATATCTACATTAATGCAATTTTAAAAACCCTTATACAATCAAACTTAAACATTTGAAATAAAGCAACGATCAATAACATGAATTTAGAAATTCAATGTACATACTTACCAATCAATCTAGGGAACCATCTGAGTCTACTCTACTCTGTATTGTGTCAAGTATTGCCTTGTGGTCAGACTCACACACTTTCCACAAGTTCTTGTTCATAGGTCTGCCCTTATATTTGATCAAATGAACGTTGGTGGCGACGACAAGGTTCAATTAGCTAAGAATCTTCTAATACATTTTGAAGTCCTCAAACAACCAAACTACAACATTCTTAATTGGGTACCTTCTAAGCCATGTTCCAAAAACAACCATTGAACCTGTAGGATATTATATGTTTTCTCCATCTATAAATGGGGTTTTGGCCTTGATACAATGACACAGGTAATAATTTGTACCCTCTTCATTTTCTTCATCTACAATCATTGCATATGCATGCCCTACATTGATATGTTCATCTTGTTAGATGTATTTAATGAACATCAAAATAAAACCTGTAAGTAAGATATATTACCTAGTTCTACAAGGTTTGATACATGATCAAAGTCAATGGATGATTGCATCTCCATGATTTTTAGGGCCATCAGGAGTTGATAAGTGTCAAGTGGGGTTAGAATTATTACAGGCCATTTTTCAACCCACTTTATTGACTCACAATCAGTCCATGTAATTTTGAGAAGAGAAGTAATTGAAACACTCCTTTTTTTGTGTATTTTCCAGAAAATTTGAAGTTTCTTTGATCTATATAGTTACATACCAGAAATTTTTGATCTTTCATGGAGTGAATCTTGTGGGTAGTAGGCCTAACACCATTTTAGACTTGGTTTGGATTGATTTCAATTGATTTTGTGCATTTTAGATACAAATTACAAAGGATTGATCTGTATACCCTGTTTTAAGGGTTTTGAGTGTATGAAAATGACACTTTAAGCCATTCCACCCACTGTTTTGTTTTGTAACTTGGTGGAATGGCTTAGTAAGGCATTATTTAGGTTTGTAAAAAGTTCATTGGAGTAGGGAAGATGTTTGAACACTTTTTTTGTTGCTGTCCTAAACGTTTTTGTGTAAATTTTGCTTGAAAATGGAGGTTTTGAATTAGGGTTTGGTGAAATATTGATGATAGAGGATGGTGAATGAACTTATAAGAATATTCAGACATAATTAAGGGTTTTTGAAGTGGTGGTTGGGCTAGAAAAGGTCTGGGATATAGTTTTTCAATAAACCACCATGTAAATTGCCTAAAATGAGGGTTTCTTGTTTAGATGTCTTTGAAAGTGTGTCACTACAAATAAATCATGAAATTGGAGGTTTTGTTGAGTGGTTGTTGCTTCCCCATTTATTTTTTGGATTGAGGAGTTTCCAATAGTGCCCCTTTGTAAATCTCTTAGGTTTTCCAAATTAAACTTGCACATTAACATTGATGAAAGCTCTTAGGTTTTCCAAATTAGTTGAAAATAAAAGTTTTCCCACAACCATCAATAATAATGAATTTAATGTTCAATTCTATGTGTAAAAATTAAGATTAATAAAATCATTAAATGAATGGTCTATAAATTGTCAAAACAAAACAAAATAACTTGTGTTAAGTTGAATTCATTTATCTAAGCATGTTGGAAATGGACTACTATAAGCAATGCAAATATAATTCATAATAAAATTTGTGTTAAGTTGATGTTGTTTATATAAGTTTAAACATGAATTCATCTAAATTATGTTATGTTTTTCATTTTTTCTTCAAAGTCATAAAAGTTAAACTTTTTATGCAACTCCTATCTAATTCAATGTTGAATTCTATGTCCAATTGTTATGATTAATAAAATCATTAAAGGAATTTAGATTATTTTTAAAAATAAACAAACATACTAAATATAAATATTTCAATATTACCAAAATGAATATATTACCTGAGATAATGTAAAATGATGTAGAAACTTCAAAATGTCTTCATCTACATTGTCTGGCATGCAAATTGGTGGAAAAAAGGTGATGGATCAAGCATAGATTGGTACAATAGGGAGTCAACTGCATAAAAAGGCATTTCTCTGTCGGATAAAGTGCTAAACCAGACAAAAACAAAAGCATGTGGGCTTGAATCATGGGTTCAACCCCTATTTTACTATTTCAAGGTAAAAAACACATTTGGTGCTCACCAAATTTGGAGAGCGCAAAATTTGGTGCTTTGCAATTCTTTCACAATATTAATAGGAAGGGAGTGAGACTTGAGATAGAGGGAGAGGGGAAATGAGTGAGAGAGATTATTCCTAGTAGCGTGGTAGGGACTCAGACCTGAGAGTGATAGAGACTTGAGAGGGATAGAGAGTTATCCAGTTAGGGTGGGGGGAAAGACCTCACAATGGGAGAGGGGTTGGAGTGAAATAGATTTGTCTACCCTCTACCCTTAAACTATAAACTGTAAACCATTAAACCCTCAGCCCTCTCTCTCTCAACCCTCAACCCTAAACCTTAAACCCTCTACCCTCAACCCTTAAACTGTAAACCGTAAACCCTAAAACCATCAACCCCCTATATCTCTCTCTCTCAACCCTACACCCTCTACCCTTAAACTGTAAACCCTAAACCCTAAAACTCTCAATCCCCTTCTCTCTCTCTCAAGCCTGAACCCTCTACCCTCAACCCTCAACCCTATACCATCTACCCTCAACCCTCTACCTTCCACCCTCAACCCTTAAACCGTCTACCCTCTACCCTTAACCCTAAAACCCTGAACCCTCTTTATCTCTCTCTCTACCCTCTACCCTCTACCCTATACCATAAACCCTCAACCCTTAAACCCTAAAACCATAAAACCCTCAACCCTACACCCTCTACTCTCAACCTTCAACCCCCTACCCTCAACCCTCAGCCTCTACCCTCTACCCTACAACCTAAAACCCTAAAACCCTCAGCCTCTCTATCTCTCTCTGCCCTCTACCCTCCCTCAGCCCTCAGCCCTTAAACCCTCAGCCCTCCCTCTCTCCTCAACCCTCTACTCTCCAGCCCTCTACCCTCTACCCTAAAACCCTTGCTCTTTCACTCTCATGTCTCTCTCTATAAACCTTCAGCCCCCTCTCTCTCTCTCTCACCCTTAAACCCTAAGCCTAAAATCTTAAACCCTCAACCCCCTCTCTCTCTCTCAGCCCACACCCTTTACCCTATGCCTCTACCCTCAGCCCTCAGCCCTTGTTTAAAGCCCTTTATTCTCAACCTCAACCCTTAAACCCTAAAACCCTTAAAACCTAAACCTTAAACCCTCTACCCTAGGCCTAAAACCTAAAACCCTAAACCTTAAACCCTCTACCCTCAACCCTTAAAACATAATTGTAAACCATAAAACCCTAAAACCATCAACCCCCTTGTCTCTCTCTCTCAACCCTACACCCTTTACCCTTAAACCATAAACCATAAACCCTAAAACCCTTAAACCGTAAACCCTAAAACCCTCAACCCCCCCTCTCTCTCTCAACCCTAAACCCTCTACCTTCAGCCCTCAACCTTTTACCCTCAACCCTCTACCCTCCACCCTCAACCATTAAACCCTTAACCCTTAAACCCTAAACCCTTAAATTGTTTACCATCTACCCTTCACCCTTTACCCTCAACCCAAAAAACCTCAACCCTATCTATCTCTCTCTCTACCCTTTACCCTAAACCATCAACCCAATTCTCTCTATCTCTCTCAACCCTACACCCTCTACTATTAAACCGTAAACCCTAAAACCCTTAAACCCTGAACCCCCCTCTCTCTCAACCCTACACCCTCTACTCTCAACCTCAACCCTCTACCCTCAACCCTAAAACCCTTAACCCTCTCACTCTCTTTGTATCTCTCTACCCCCTCAATCCCCCCCTCTCTCTCTCTCTTGACCCTACACCCTCTACCCTTAAACTGTAAATTGTAAACCCTAAAACTCTTAAACCCTCAACCCCTCTCTCTCTCTCTCTCAACCCTACACCCTCTACCTTTTACCCTCTAGCCTCAACCCTCAACCCTCTACCCTAAATCCTCAATGCTTAAACCATAAACCCTATACCCTAAACCCTTAAACCCTCTACCATCTACCCTTAACCCTCTACCCCCTACCCTCTACCTTAAACCCTAAAACCCTCTGCCCTCTGACCCTCTACCCTTAAAACCCTAAACCCTAAACCTAAAATGCTCTACCCTCTACCCTCAACCCCTTAAACCCCTAAACTCTCAGCCCTCAGCCCTCAACCCTCTACCCTCAGCCTCAACCCTTAAGCCATAATCCTAAGCCCTAAACCCTCTACCATCTATAACCATCTACCCTCTACCCATAAACCGTAAACCCCTAAGCCTAAAACATTAAACCATTAAAACCTAAACCTTAAACCCCTAAACCCTCTACCCTCTACCCTTAACCCTTAACCCTCTACCCTCAAACCCTCCTCTCTCTCTCTCAACCCTACACCCTCTACACTTTAACTATAAACTATAATCCCTAAACCCTCTACCCTTAACCCTTAATCCATAAAACCTAAAATCTAAAACCTCTACCCTCTACCCTCAACCATCAACCATAAAAATCTAAAACCCTCAACCCTTAACCCTCAACCCTACACCCTCAACCCTCAACCCTCAACCCTTAAACCCTAAAACCCTCAACCCTACAACCTCTACCCTTAAACTATAAATTGTAATCCCTAAACCCTAAACCCTCTACCCTCTACCCTCAACCCTCAACCCTAAAACCATCAACCCTCAAAGCTACACCCTACACCCTCTATCCTTAAATTGTAAACTATAATCCATAAACCCTACACCCTCTACACTTAGCCCTTAATCCCTAAACCCTAAACCGTAAAACCTCTACCCTTTACCTTCAACCCTCAACCCTTAAACCCTAAACCCTCAGCCCTCAGCCCTCTGCCATGGAATCCTAGGCATGACCCCTAAAACCCTCTGCACCCTCTACCCTCTACACTTAATTTGTAAAACCCTTAAGACTTAAAGGCCTAAAACCCTCTACCCTCAGTCCTCAGCCCTTAAACCCTAAGGCCACTCAGCCTCAGCCATCAGCCCTGCACCAAAATCTGCACCCTCAGCCCTCAGCCATGGAAGCCTAAAAGGCCATCAGCCCTCAGCCCTACACCCCTCTGCCATGGAAAGCCATAGGTGTGATCCTAGAGCCCTAAGACCTCTGCCTCTACCCTCAGCAGATCCGACCCTGTCTTTAAGGCCCTGACCCTCTGCCTCAATCCTCTGCCCATAGGCCCTTAGGCCCTGGAAGCCCTAAAACCTCTGCCCATTAAGTTTTTTTAGGCCTAAGGAGCCTAAAGATCTTAGGCCAGCAAGGCCTAGACTACTGAAGCCCTAGGCCCTCTGCCTCTGCCTAAAGTCCCCTCTTTCTCTCTCAGCCACTGCCCTCTGCCTTAGGCTATAGGCTGTGGTCCCTGGACATGGAGAGGGAGAGACATAGAGGACAAAGGAGAGGGGGGTGGGAGGGAGAGACTTGAGGAGGAGAGGGAGGGGGAGGAGGGAGACACACAGGAGAGAAGGAGGGAGAGAGGAAGTGGGAGAGAGAGGGGGTGGGAGGAGAGACTTTCTAAGAGTAGGAGAGAGAGGGAGTGGGAGATAGAGGGATGAGAGAGATACAAGGAGTAAGAGAGACAAAATTGAGAGAGGGAGAGGGGGTGGAAGGGAGAGGGAGTACTTGGGGGAGAGGGAGTAGGAGGGATAGATGGAAGGAGTGAGAGAGAGATAGAGAGAGGGGTGGGGGGAGATACCTGAGAGAGAGGGAGAGAGAGACAGTGGGAAGGGGTGGGAGGGAGATACCTAAGAGAGAGGCTAAGAGAGAGGGTGTGGGAGAGAGATAGAGGAAGTGAGTGAGAGAAATAGAGGGAGAGGGAGAGAGAGTGGAAGAGAGATAGAGGGAATGAGAGAGAGAGGGAGAGGTGGTGGAAGGGAGATACTTGAGAGAGAGGAAGAGGGAGAGGGAGAGAGATAGAGGGAGTGAGAGAGGGAGGAGTGGAAGAGAGATAGAGGGAGTGATTGTGAGAGGGAGAGGGGGTGGGAGGGGGAGACTTGACAAAGAGAGAGAGGGAGAGGGGATAGTATGAAGATACCTGAGAGAGAGAGAGAGAGAGAGAGGGAGGGTGGGAGGAGGAACCTAATGAGAGAGAGGAGAGAGAGAGAGTGTGGGAGAGAGAGAGAGAGAGGGAGAGAGAGAGAGAAGTGATGAGAGGAGGAAACCTAAGAGAGAGAGGGAGAGGAGAGACTAAGAGAGAGAGGAGGGGAGGAGAGTGGAATGGGAGGGAGAAACTAATAAAAGAGGAGAGGGAGAGAGGGGTGAGAGGAGACACCTAAGAGAGAAGGAGAGGGAGACAAAAGTGGGAGAGAGGGGTGGGAGGAGAACCCTAAGAAGAGTAGGAGAGAGGGAGTGGGAGATAGAGGGATGGGAGAGATACAAAAAGGAGTGAGAAGAAGAGAGAGAGAAGGAGAGAGAGAGAGAGAGAGAGGAGGAGTTAGGAGGGAGAGGGGCTGGGAGGGAGATACTTGAGAGAGAGAGAGAGAGGAGTAGGAGGGATTTATTGAGAGAGAGGGGGGAAAGGGGGTGGGACAGAGAGACCTAAGAGAGGGAGAGAGAGTGGGAGAGAGATAGAGGGAGTGAGAGATAGGGAGTGGGAGAGAGAGATGGAGTGTGTGTGAGAGAGAGAGAGTGTGGGGATGGAGATACTTGAGAGAGAGTGAGAGAGAGAGGGAGAGAGATAGAGTGAGAGAGAGAGGGAATGGGAGAGAGATAGAGGGAGTGAGTGAGAGACCTAAGAGAGAGGGGGTAGGAGGGAGAGACTTGAGAGAGAGATAAAGAGAGAAAGATAATGACCTAAGAGAGGAAGATGGAGTGAGAGAGATAAAAATACCAAAGGGGGGGAGAGAGGGAGAGTGATAAAGGGGGTTGGAGTGAGATAGATTTATTTAGGTACCTATGTGGGAGGGAAAGAGACCTGAGAGAGGGGATTGGATTGAGAGAGAATAGTCTAGGTCACATGGAAGGGAGTGAGACTTGAGAGAGAGAGACTTGAGAGGGATAAAGAGTTATCTAGTTAGGGTAATGAGTTAGAGAGCATATGAAAGGTAAAACCTCAACTATCCATCTACGATCATAAAATGTGCACTCTAAGTATTATCAAAGTTGTTGACCAAAGAGGGGAAATTCAGGTTTTGTTCAAAGCAGGTCATTTGGTGAGCACCAAATTTGGCGCTCGCCAAATGACCTCCTTTGGACTTGTTAATTGATATGATTTTCCAAATTTCCTCATATTTTTCGTTCATGCTCCTTGTCTCATTTGCACGTCTTTCAATGCAAGTTTTAAAAAAAAATCATGATAGCGTTAACCTCTCTCTTAGCTATCTAAATATATAATTATTTGTTTCATTTTGATTTAGTTAAGGTTTTGATCCATGGCTTCTATTGTAAATGCCTCTATTTTTGGTCAAAAACCAACATGTGCTAGTTTTATGATAGATTTTTACTCGCTCATTAAAATGTGAAACAAATTACATTTTTTGAAACTAGACTCCATTCTACACATGATGAAAAAAATCAATTTTTGATTAGTTTTCAAAAAATTTAGAGGGGAGCATGCTCAAATTTCAGCTTTTTAGGATGTGTCCGCTTTGAAAATTTATAAAAAATTATCTATTCATTAAAAAACTTATCCGAAAGAACGAGGATAAAATACATGGTGTTAGCTAATTTCTCACTATTGGGATTTTTGAAATTCTAAAAAAAAGTTAATCAAAATGGGGGGAGTCGTTAGGCGCTATGCTATTTTTTTTTTATAAAAGAAGGACCTATTTTGGGCCCCCCTTTTTTGAGACCCTTAATCTTCATTAATTTCAAAAAAAATAGTAGCTTAGAAACTAGACTCAGAGCACTTCAACTTTTGTTCTTTCTGCATCTTGAAATTTTGAGCGTAACTATCTTCATTTTCTCATGTAAATCAGATTTTGCTGATTTCAAAAAAAAAAAGTGGCATCTTAAGAGCCAAAATTGTGTTACAGATCCATGCACTTACCCTACAATGACATCCTTCTTCTAAGGACTAACTTTTTACCTACTTCCAAATGAGATCGACGTAACACATAGTTCTCCCTACATGGTCTCTCAAGGGATGCATATGCTCAAGTTTCCTCATAATCATGGTTTCATTAATTATTAACACCAAAAAGGGTTCCTTTAAATGATTTGCATCAATTAATAGTTCTCAACGATAAACAAGGAATTCTAACATAATTCCTAATTTAGTAAGGCTAAATTATAACACTTCCATCTAATGACATCAAGTTCTCTAATTAGAACTCACCACCTTTATTATTCATAATGCAAAAATTATGCAAAAAACCAAAAGTCTAATTGGGTCAATGGCCACACTGATCACAAATGACAAATTACCTTCACAAAAACCATAGTAGGTAGGATTTTTTATGCTATTCACTCATACATGAAATGGAAAACCACAAATAAATTAGTTTCATGTTACTTTAGTGTCTACCAGATATTTTGTTAGGATTTATCCTTGTTAATCTCTAAGGCTAGTGATGAAACTTGGGAGCATTCTATCCTATTGGAGTTTCAAATACAAAGGAAATGAACTGCCACCTCTTAGACTAGTTTAATTACATAGTGAGTCTAGAATTTATTTTTCAACATAGTAATCAAACCTTGGTACTTTTTTGACTCTATTAATTAACCACATATTACTAAAATTGTTTGAAATTAATAATTGTCCTTATCCCTTTACTAGCAATAATTACAAACTTGCTCTAAACATAATAACATTTGAGTCATATTAGAGATATTTGGGCAATATCATATCCTTCAAATCATCATATTCTCAATAATAATAATAATGTCATTCTTAAACATTTTTTTTCATTTGTCTTAAAATGCAATCCAAATTTACTCTTATATTAACAAGGTGCACCCCTCTAAAATTCCTAACCTACCATGGATAGTCAACAAAGACAAAATATAAATAGCATAAGTTAAACTTCAAAACATCCTTCTTACATAGAATATGACTATGTGTAAAACCTTCAAGTAGCAAGGAAATTTTATTAATTTCCATAGATGCGTGAATACCCATACCATTATAGGATAACAAACCTTATATATAATAGTACCTAGATGTTGGATGTAAATTGTACCATGAAGGTTCAATTTAAGATTCACTCAAATATACTTCTTGTAATTTCAAATACTATCATGCTAGGACAACAACCATATCATAACATGTTCTTTGATATGATCACCAAGTATTATACGAGAATTCATATTTAAAACTCAACCACTAATCTTCTACTTGGACATGTTAAATAAAAATTCATACTTTATGTCATTATCTTATAACTATTGTATTATCCAATTATAAGGAGGAATTCTTATCTTTTATAATAAATACTGAACACACGATAGTATTTTCTAAGGCCATTGTAGATTTTTATAGTCAATTTTAGAACACTAACTTAATTGAAAGAAATGCCCAAGAAAAAGTGGTTTTCAAACCTAATCTATGTCAAAATAAAGGATTTTATTTTTAATATTAATTGGACTATAATATTTGAGGAAAACCCTCATCTCTTAATTATGCAATTTCTTATAATAAGCTCCATATCTTAAATAATGCACTTAAGTTAAAGCTAGCGCATATCAATAATCTTCTTTTGAAATTTTAGAGTAGTTAAAGAAATACCAATATTACTATATTCATAATCATATGTAATGACATTAGCCTTCAATTGGAAACTTGTTTTCATGTCTTACTAAGCAACATAATCATATATGTAATACCTAAAATTCTAGATGGGTTGAATAAAAAAGGCAAGATAGCCTATAAGAAAGTTTGTAGTGTTTTTCCCATGAGACATTGGGATAGTTTTAATCTCAAAAATATTTTGAGTCTAAGAAAACCATCCTTATGCAAAAAAATAATAATAATTAATAAAAAATCTAAGTACCTATTTTGTTGTTCACTATGCTCCATGAAATCCATATTCCTGATTCATCTTTCACATCTACCAAGGTAGTTGCAACTCTAATATCTAACAAAACTTCCCTCCTTCATGCTTTAGTAGACGCCTATTTCTTCTCCTAAATCTCCCATTTTATCTTATGCACGGAGGATATCGGCTATGTCTGGGGAATTTTCCTACCAATTTCATTTGCTTGAGATATTCTAAAGCCTTTTGCAACAAATGAATTATGAGAAGATCATTCATATATCCTTCATCAAACCATTTTCCTTCCAACCCTTCACATCTTATTCCTATGTCAAGTTTCTTTGCATTTTTCTTTTGTGTTAATATCGTTCTTAGATTTTCTCTACATGTCATCCCCCCCTTAAATCACCTCTATCTATCACACAATGTTTCCAATGGTGCCCCAAATCTATCTCACCCAACTTTTAGATGCCCCCCTACTCTATTATCCTCCTATTAATCTTTGTTGCTCACACCCTCATGGTAGCGCCTAACTTAGACTACCTGAAATCACACCTTTATGGTGGATCACAAGTCATTCATCCTTCATGAACCATATTTCCATGTTTTCTTATAAAAAATATTTTAAAGCCTTTTCAACTAATTCAATTCATTTATATCCTACAATCTATGCATTCCATGAGATCACATTTTCCCTCTCCATTCTCTTTTCCTCAAACCAATATCTTCCTTTCCTATCCCACATACTTTATCTTCCCTTGTTTCACACTTTTTCCTAGAGGAAAAGGGGTCCTAGGGGTTTATAGACTCCTAGCACCACTTTCTTTTTTTCATGTGACATGAAATTTTGGATGATCAAGGGACTAGAATTCCATATTACTTTAATGGCATTGTAGGAACTATCTAGACACAACACCATCATGCCCATATGTGTGATTGAATTCATTGATGGATGGTAATTTCACGTTCCTTTTTGTTCATTTTTTTCATGGTGTCCATGCTTCTCATTTAATTTGTCATTAGCAACTTCTATTGTGTAATAATATTATCTTAATTTTACTAGTATGACACCCATACTCATGCCATTACTTCCCCTATAACCATTTGATATTCTTTGACTTCATGGGATATGATAACAACATGGTAGTTTTTTGTAACTTTATTTCTATAAAATCAAGCACATAAGTAGTTGTTGACATTGGATATCATTACCTTTTTCTTGCTTGCTAAAGTTGAGTATCTCTTGTAAGTTTGATATGTATGGAGATAAAGCATGGATTAAAATGCATCGGTACATAGAGTGGAATTGGGGAGCTTGATATTTCAAAAGCCTTGCATAGAGATTCTACAAGTTTATAGTAATCTTTATTTTATGAGATAATACATTGAGTGTATGAATGCTTTTGGAGGAAAGGTTTTCTAATCGATGAAAGTCCATTGATTTTAAATTTAAATTTTTAGACGCCGAATTTGTGCGATACAAGATTAATCTCACATTGTTGGATTTCTTAAAATAAGAGAATAGCCATGTTAATGTGGAGCATGAATATTTGAACATGGTAGACAATAATAGACATAATAAATAGCAAATGTCTAAAAATATAGATAAATACAAATAAGACACATGATGAAATATATAAAAGAATATATAAATAAAATAATAATAAATAAATAAAATGAATCTGATTTTTCAAAACTACAACATTTATTGATATATAATTATACTCCCCTAAAATAATCCAAAACTAAATTTAAAATTCAAATTAGAATGTCATGACAATGCACCTGAAAGCATCACAACCTATATTCAGGAAAAAAGTAGAAGAAAGCAACGGTAGGAAGTCATAACGGTAGGATACAATTCTTTCGAATTACATTATCCATTCCTTTCATGTTCTCAATTTTTACAAATTAATCTACATTTCCTTTCTTTTCCATTTGCTGGTGATAACACCCAAGAGCTTCATTTGTAGTAGCTTTTTGTAGAGTTGAGATCTGATTTTGTTAAGATGGGTGTTGATGAAGGCTCTCATACTGTTGAGTGTGGGTGGAAATCATCATATTGTGGAGATCCCTATGCATAAAGATTGATTCTCCTTCTTCTCCAAAGAACCCATTCGAAGACATTGCAGATAGTAGCGGCAATCTTCTTCTGCTCATGGTAGAGGGAGGAGGAAATTGTTGCTCATCACATTGAATTGAAAGAGTCAAGGATTGAGAGCATCAGATTTCTTCCGACTTTCTTGATTCATTTTTCTTCTCAAAGAATTTGTCTAACACTCATTTTTTAATGCTCCCACTAAAGAGAATGCTCAACCATGGAAGTTAAATTAGGACCTCTCAGATTGTGCTCTGAAGCCTCCTCCTATGGTCTTTCAAGTCAATTTAATGCAGCCAAATAGTTGGTAATGTTATTGAATGTGGGGTGATTAATATTTAATAGTAGAAGAATTTATAGCCCATTTTTGCAGGAAGACTTGCTTTTTTGATGGTTGTTCTAGAAAATATTCAGGCCTTGAGGTATGCCATTAAATTTTGAATGGAGATTAGTATGTTTCTTATCGAATGGAGATGTTTGTAATAAAAAGGCTAGTTTATTCTATGGGTTGAACAAAATATGGTTTGTTTTTCATATTTATTCATTTTGCAAAACTTTTTGAAATGCTTGAACAATTATTTAATCATCCCTAGCTTTCGCTCATACTCACCATGCTTCTATTTTGCATAACATAATAGGTTTGTTTTCCAACATGCAATAATGCTTTATGGTTGGTGCTGGGTAAATAGTGTGGCCAATCGATGCAAGTTACCTCTTACATTTGGAAATTAGAAAACATTAGCATTCAACACCAGAGGTGCTTGCCAAATTTCACCACATCTGCACAGACATTCCTGTACCCATATTCTCATTCAATGTTCTAGTGTATTTTACTAATCTAATATATCTAGATAGCTTTTGGCTCTCAAGCTTGACTGTCATCATGCAGGAAATTGAATTTGAGATGCTGTCATTGTGAGTTATGAAGGAAAAATTGATTATATATACTTCTCTTGTCCTGTTCACACTACAAATGCCAGGTTCTTATAAATGTTTTCGTCAATGGCTTTGTATTAGTTCATATTCCTCTTTCTTCATGTTCGTCTTCCTCTTTTTCCCAATATGAAATCAACATAATGACATATTTATAGTTTACTAGTTTGTATGGGCCTTGGTATGCATCTTTTTAGGGTTTCCATTAGTCTGTTGTAAAGTTAGGAAAAAGTATTTTTAAAATTCAAGAGTGTTACTACACATTAGGATCTATAGACATTGTCAGGATGGCAGCAAACCCATTTTTTGTGTATCCTGCAATCATAACATTCCATGAGATTGAGATAGCAAGGGAAATCTTCTTTTTCTCATCATATTGAATTGAAAGAGTCAAGGATTGAGAGTATCAGATTAGAGATCTTCCGACTTTCTTGATTCTTTTTTCTTCTCAAGGAATTTGTCTAACACTTGTTTTTTAAGGCTCCCACTAAAGAGAATGCTCAAGTGTGGAAGTTAAATTAGGCCCTCTCAGATTATGCTCTGAAGCCTCCTCCTATGGTCTTTCAAGTCAATTTCATGCAGCTAAATAGCTGGTAATGTTATTGAATGTGGGGTGATTAATATTTAATAGTAGAAGAATTTACAGTGCATTTTTCCTAAGGCTTATTTTACATGGAATTTATGTGTAGTGGAAGAGTAGAAGTGAAATGTATGATTCACTTTCCTGGAAGACTTGCTGCTTTGATGGTTGTTCTAGAAAATATTTAGGCCTTGAGGTATGTCATCAACTTTTACCCTATTTTTAAGATGTTCTTAGAATAAGATTTTATTTGTTTCCTATGAATATGTCCTATTCTCTATAACAATTCAAGAGTTTAATAATATGTTGTACAGTTGATTTTGTTGATTAAGTTGAAGGACTTCTTATTGTAGACACCGAAATCTGGTTTAGGCCTGCGACTTCCACATTCATCATAATTTGTATTCTTCATGGTCATTAATTAAATAATGTCAATTATTTAATTATTCATCTTAACATTAATTCTTCTATTAATTAAATAATCTTAATTATTTAATTAGTTCATTTTCTTTTATTTCTTCTATCAATTAAATAATCTTAATTATTTAATTAATTCACTTTTCTTTATTCTACTTGATAAATTAAATAAACACTTTTTATTTAATTATATTGCTAATTAACCTTATTCTGCTGGTCACTTATTTAATTTATTCTTTATCATATTTCAACTATAATTAAATAAATTCATGATTTATTTAATTATTCATTTTAAATCCCTTCATCATTTAATTAAATAAATCTTATTTATTTAATTATTCTTCGAATATTGAGTCTTGAATTAAATGAATTATTTAATTCATTAATTCTATTTTAACACATTCTCTATATTTTAGATAATTATGTGAGTTATCTAAGTATTCACTTTTACTCGACTCGACATCTATTTTAATCGTTCAGTTAATCTTTGATTTAATGTCTGAGTGGCATTCTCGAGTAATCTCTTCGTCAGATCATGCAATCGTCCAGTTCTAACTCATTTGTGTGCACATGCATATTAATTAAATATTATTATTTAATTAATTAAGTGTTGCGCGTGCATTTGAACAAGAGTTGATTTAATCAATCTTCATCTTTGTCATGCAAAGATATTTCTTTTGTTTTCAAATGCTAAACTGAAGATTAAATCATTTATTTAATCTTTAATTCTATTTCTAATTCGAATCACTCATGTCATCACTGTTAGTTATCAGAATGCATGTCTAATCAGTCAATCTCAACCATCCATTGATCTTTTCATCTTGGCCTGTCGTTTGAATAATCAATTTTCTATAAATTGATTTGTCATTCTTCATTCCAATCTCTCTCAAAATCTCTCGTGAATTTTATAACTTTTGAGAGATCTTTGTCTTGAATCTTTGATATTTTGCTAATCACTATCTTAGGCTATACTTGCACGAACTTGAAAATGTGAGGGCAATTATACTACACAAGCAAAATGGAGAAGGGCAATCGAGATGAATCATGGAAATACGTTTGAAAATTGGTGAGATTGTTCTAGTTTTAATTACGTTTTTACTTTCCCATGTTCTTTGTTTCTTAACGAATGAATTTGCATTTTAGATTTTAGTATTGTATGCATGTGCGCTTCTAATGATCTTCTTTGTTTTCTATTGTGCAAAGCTTTTATTTGGTGTTACATTTTGGTGAACCCAACGTGAAGACACCATCTTCGCGGATCCGTAGATATATATATATATTTTTTTTGCAGATTTTTCATACGGAACGACGCATGTGAAGTTTTCTGCACCGCAATTGACTTTCTAAACAACATCTACCAAAAAAATGATGCAATTGAAGTTTCTGAACTGCAACTGAATTTTCAAGCCACAACTAAAAAATAAACGACACATCTGACTGGTAACGAAATGACACAATTGACTGGTAAAATTTTATTTTCGTTCCCCGCAATCTGAAATTTTCATTTGATTTTTGTGTTACTGATATCTAATTTTCAGCGTGTGGCCTTTTCGGAGTTAACAAGATTTTTGCAGGACGATTGACGAAGACAATATTGAAAATTACTAATTATTTTTTCTGCAGGACATTTGTCGAAGACCCTAGTTAATTTAAAACTGATTTTTTGGTAGCATAGAAAATCTTTCGTTTGGATTAAAATTAACAAGTGTCTACTGTGTTTGGTGTGAAAGCACAAGTTTGGTCACCCTTACGACTTGGTACACCGAAGTATCCTCTCCCCTTGTGCATTTGTGTGATCCTGGGTGTAAGAGAAATGGTTACCAACTCTAGAACTTGGGCCTGTTCTGGTGGGAAAAAGTACTCACCCCAGGACGACTCAGACCGGTAGCACCCTGAACCTGAGGGACTTCCAGCCGGTATACAAAAGTGGGTTCTTGGGGAAACCCCAAGAATCACGAGTGTGGTTCCGATGAGATGGATCTGAAAGGGGACTCGGGTCATATGGATCACACCCCACGAATGGAATGCTCGAATTAAACACCTTTTGTTTTAGAGACCAACCTATTTGTGGCTGTTGCTTGGTATTAGTGCAGGGTACAGTATCATGCCTGAAGATACTCACTACTGATCCCCTTGAGTAGAGATAGCAGTTCTTGGGAGGTCATTGCCCAAATAATTCAGAATTGGTGTGCTCGAAAGACGTTAATGAGCCGTGGAGGGGAGCCAATGCCACCAAATTCCTAAGCTATCCACTCTCGAGAAGGAAAGGTGTTCATCACCAATCCGAGGTATAATAGGTGGGCTATACCAAGTATACAAACCCTAGGCCTTTGGCCTATTAGGATGTGCTTGTCTGTTGTCACTTTAAACATTCTTTGAGTCCAAAATTGAAACTAAAAACACTTTGTCTTATGATTGTCTTTGATTGTCAGAATTTGATCACAGAAAATGGAGTCAGTTTAAATTTCATGTCATTGAAAATTCACAGAGAGTCGCAACTATTCAGCAGAAACACGCATCTAATTTTTAGAGTCGCATCTATTAGGTTTTGAGTCGCATCTGTAATTTCTGAGTCGCATCTATCAGATTGGCTCACATCTGCTTGATAAAAACTGCATGTGTTATATTTATGAGTCGCATCTGTCAGATTGGCTCACATCTGCTTGATAAAAATTGCATGTGTTATATTTTGAGTCCCATCTATCATTTTGGCTCGCATATGATTTAGAAAAACTGCATGTGTTATATTATGAGTCGCATCTGTCAGTAGGAGTCACATCTGATAATTTTGAGTCGCATTTGTCAGATTAGACCGCAACTGTTAAAATTGAACCGCATCTATCTAATTACCAAAAAAACCAAAATTCACAGTCACTGTCTAGTCATCACGTCTACACTAGTTTCAGTTGTCTTCACACAAACAGTCTTTGAAACAGAAACCTGAAACGATTTGCTCAATTTGGCATCCTTTAGGTTCATTCATTCATTACCATAGTTGTCTTCAGTTAGAGTTTAGTTTCATCTTAGGGTACATATCACCTTGCATTAGACTTCTAGAAAGGTCACTTTTACAAACTTTAGGAATAGTCCATCATCTATACTCTAGAAAAATCATAGTGTCAATGAAATTTGTCATTGAACCCAGTCCTATCATCTTATACTTTGTCCTATAGAGAGTCTTCCTAGCTCATCAATCTAGTTAGGAAACTCAACTTGTCTTTGATCTTCGTCCTATATTGGTTCCTTGGCATAACTAAATTGACACCTTGGTTTGACTTTAGGTAGTTGGTCCCTTCACCTTGGGTTTATTGAACTGATCACTTTAGGGTCTTACTTAGACTTTTGCACCTTTAGAGTCTAGACTAGTTTCATCCTAGGACATTCCTTATTTGCATACGAAAATCCCAAAAACATAGACTAGAGTCATACAAATTGTAGATATAGTCTTGCATATCCTGCATATTGAGCTTGTCTTACATGGTTGAAACTAGGTCTAAGAGAAGAGAGAGAGAAAACATGTCGAACCCAAACGAGTTTATCAATCCATTTTCTTCAAGACCTCATAAGACTCTATTAGACAAGTTCACCACTAGAAACACTCAAGGACATATTGTAGTAGAGGACATAGAAGCTGCTGCACAGGACCCTGAGTTTTCCTCTTTTGTAGATGAGTACCTAGCAAATGATCATCAACAGTTTTTAGGCAAATTGCTAGTTGAAGGTACTACTTTACCTCCAAGATTTGATATCAGTACCCTACAAACTCAACCTACACAAGGGACAAATACTGATCACAAGTACTATACCAAAGTCACCACTCCACTATGCCATCTAAAGACCCATCACACGTAGCACGACACAGCCCATACGGCCCCTCCTCATTTATACATCTTTTAGCATACGATATTGGGATTCCCATCACAATTACAGGGCTTCATCATCTACCCTTCAGTCCCTCTTCCATCGGGAATCAGCGTCTAAACCTCCATACCCGCGCCGGTGCCACAAGTTCATTACGCAAATTAACGCTGCGTATCTTTACCTAAAATATCACAAGGCAAATTACAACACCGCCATACCTAGTGCTCAAATCACTAATACTATACCAAGGATTACACAAACAGGGGGCATTCCCTCCTTCCAATATGGCAATCAAAATCCACTTTTCCAGACTAGCAGTCAGAGTCCATTTACATTGGTTCTGAATCAGAACCCCTTTTCACAAATTGGTAGTCAGAATCTATCTATACAAATTCCACATCAAAACCAATTTACATCGATTCTAAATCAGAATCCTTTTTCACAGATTGGTAGTCAGAATCCGTCCACACAGATTCCAAGTCAAAACCAATTCACATTGATTCCGAATCAGAACCCCTTTTCACAGAGTGGTGCTCATAATCCATTTACACAAAACCCAGGTCAATACCAATTTATGCAGATACCAAGCCAAAACACATTTACCAACATTTCGAATCCAAATCCACCTCAGATGCCAACGTTCAATCAAAACCCTTCATGAGATTTTGGATTTTAGAATACATACATGGATCCGCATAATCCTCCTAGCACATCTTTGACCCAAGTTGATGTCCTACAAACACAAATGCATGCATTACAAACACAAATGGATAACATGTCGGTGTCCACTAAGAAATCATTTTCACCAAAGGACATATGTCCATTCCCTTTTGATAGATCGTTGTACATGACACCTTTCCCTCATGGATACGTCATACCAAATCTTCCTAAATACAATGGCAAACGCAATCTAGTAGAACATATCAGGGAATTTTCTACCATATGCATAGATGTCGCTTACGACCCCATGTATCTTATGAGGCTATTTCCACGAAGTCTTGTAGGAGTTGCACTAGAATGGTTTTCGGGTCTAGATTCTGGCATTAGATCATGGGGAGAACTAGTCGAGAAATTTGTGGAGAAATTCTCCTTCCACATTGACCATGAGATAAATATAGAAACCTTGTGCCACACAACACAAGACGAAGGTGAAACATTCATTGCTTTCTTCCAGCGATGGAGAACTATTGCTAGTAGGTGTCCTGTCGAGATACCCGAAAAACAAAAGGTTACAATGTTTCAAGAAAACCTTCATCCAAAACTCAGGAGTAACTTAAGGGTACATTGCTACATATCCTTTTTAGAACTAGTGGAAAAAGGGGTGATAATAGAGAAGGATCTCATTGAAAAGGGTGAACTCAAGATGACAACATCCAATCAAAACCCAATTGTACAAAACACCCCCACGGATAGAAACAGATTTTGATCTCGCAATAAAAATGTCACAAATGATGGGGTGGTTGATGCTAAAACACTACAAGCAGGACCCCTCCTCACATTACAAGGGCCTCATAACTTTGCTAACATGCTTAATGCTATCAATCAACCTCCCAACATGGTCCAAAATACTCAACATCCACAACCAAGGAGATTTCAGAAATGTGAGTTCACTCCCTTAGGGGAACCCATTGAGTCGGTGTTCAAACAACCGTTACAACACCTCATATAGCTGCAAGAACCAAGACAATACGATCCAGGACTATTTAAACCAGCTTGGTGGGATGACAATGCCTTTTTCGATTATCATAGGACTAAGGGACATAACCCACAAAACTGTCAGCAACTGAAGAATATCATACAGGATCTTGTTAATAAGAGAATTATTGAGGTTAGTGGGAAAAAACAAAAGACATCCAACACTGATCATCAAGTCTTTTCAAACCCACTACATGACCATGGGAAAGGAACTGTCCCGAGTTCGAGTACTAAGACCAATATGTCAGCCAATTATGCGAGTATCAAACATGATTATGATAGTGGCAAGATCATTCATTGCCTTCGCGCCGCCGATGAAAACATCAATACCATTACTATCAATGCTAATCCTGAATGTGCGGTCAATACTTGTCGTACTAAGTTCGTTATCCAAGGCCCTCCATAGCAAACATCACAACCTTCCAAGTTACAATATAACCTACTTGACCAGTTGGGGAAGACCCTAGCCCAAATTTCAATCTTGGAATTGTTGCGTATTTCCCCTGAGCATCGATCCATCCTCAATAAGGCTTTACAGAACACCACAGTCCCTAATGACCTTGATGTCAATTGTTTCTAGGAAATGGTGGGCTACTTGACTAATAATCATCATCATGCCACATTCTCTAAACAAGACTATGCCACAGAAAATATGAACCACAATGACCCTTTACATCTAGAAGTCCTTGTTGATGACACCAAAGTTAGACGAGTTTTGGTAGACAGAGGAGCAGGGTTAAATCTATGCACTTTAAAACTAATTAAGGCATTAGGTATTTTAGAAGCATGCGTAGACACCACTAAGAGTATTGTCATTAAGGCTTATGATGATGAAGAACGAAAATCAAAGGGGGTGGTAACACTTCCTATCAGAATTGGTCCTGCGGTAATGGAGACAAAGTTCCAGGTCTTGGATCTCACCCTCCCTTATAACCTTTTGCTAGGTACACCATGGATTCATGCCATGAAGGCAGTCCCTTCCACGTATCATCAGTGTCTTAAATTCCCTTACAATGGCACCGAAATAACTATCGATGGTGATCCCGATCCTTTCCAGTATTGCACCAATCTAAAGGAGATCCCTCAACGCCAAGTACCAGTCAACCAAGAGGCCTCATCATCTAATCCATCTTCTTATGTTGACCCCTCCACACTCACTCAAACATCTATTTCACCCTCACTTCCCACTACTCCTAGGGTTGAGATCCAAGACAAGGGTTGTGGAGAGTATTACATGAAGACTTCTTATTGTGTTAGCCATTTGCTTCCTCCTAAGTCATATGGTTTGCCTACAACAGGTAGGGGACAGTCTATGATCACTATACATGTTCCCCCCACAACAACTTTCACTAAATGGGGTGAATTAAGCAAAGAGGCTGTAGATACAGAAGATGTCACTTCATGGCTGTATAAGGAAGATAATCAAGAACCCCTTTTACTTGCTCATATTCCTACAAGACTATATGGGAAGGGTTTCAAAATCATGCAAAGCAAAGGATATGATGGACAGAGTGGTTTAGGCTTAAACCAAGATGGCAGAATTGAACCAATATTTGTTTCTTAGTGGCCAAAAGGAGTAGGGCTAGGGTTTCAACCGATTCAGATTGGCATTCCTAGTACTCCATTACCTTTACTTGAGGAAGTACGTGCTTCAGACGATATTAAGACATCTCACGAACCAGTGGACCAAAATCATTGTAACTCCCCTAACTCTAATGATTATGAGTGGGATTCCTTATCCTCTACTTCTTCCATGGACCTTGACAAGTTATTTGGAGAACTTGACTTGATGTTAAGTTCCTCACCTAATCCCCTAAATTCCTGTCCACCAAAGAAAATGACAAAAGAGGAGTGGTTTAAACACTACTATTGGGAATCACTTGATCCTACCTCGTGGCAACCTGAGCCACCTGTTTCCAATTGTCAAACCTTGGCATTAGGCCCACCTATTCATCCACCTAGACCTAAACCCAAGAGCAAAAAGGACTTGGTACAAGACTTTTGTAACCTCATGAATAATTCAATCCCTACCTTGACCCCATTAGACTTTGATAACTCCGATGATGACATGCCCTTAGTTTATCCCCAACTCATTGATTGGGATCAACAAGATACACCCGTTTTAGACACTTTTGAAAACGACGAATCAATTGCTGAGTTCCTGGGATTACGCGAAGGCATACCTAACGGGGATCATAAAGCTGGTATTACCATTGACTTGGACAACAAAGCATATTTTGGGGAATCTGTTCAACCCTCCAGTAGCAAAAATGAGAAAAACAATAAACAAAATAAAAAAGATGAGTCTCTAGGTGAAAACTGAAAGGCACCTTTAGACAATGAAAAAGTAAAAAGAAAGGACGTATCCAAAGGTGAAAACATCTTTGAGGAACCCAAGGATGGAGGTTTGAACATTCTTCCCATTACACAGGAAAAGTCACCCATGCTTGTTGAAGAAACCGTAGAGGTCAACATAGGCACAAAACAGAATCCTCGACTGGTTTATTTTGCAGCGTCATTAACAACAGAAGAGAAGCCTAAGTTCCACGACTTCTTTGCACAGAGATAGATAAATTTTGCTTGGTCATATGCCGACATGCCTGGGTTGGATCCTAAACTTGTTCTACACCATTTTCCTTTACAACCAGGTGCCAAACTAGTGAAACAGAAGTTGAGAAAAATGCATCCACAAATTGCTTTATTAGTCAAGGAAGAACTTAAGAAATTGTTAGACGTTGGTTTTATAAGATCAATCGACTATGCAGAGTGGATTTCCAACCTTGTACCAGTCACTAAACCAATTGGGGGCATCCGCATCTACATTTATTTTAGAGATATCAACAAGGCTTGTCCTAAGGATGACTTCCCTTTGCCTAACATAGACATGATAGTTGATATGACAGTAGGATATGAGATGTCCCTTATGGATGGATTTTTAGGATATAACCAGATCAGAATTGCAACTGAAGATCAACATAAGATGGCTTTTACTTGTCCTTGGGGAACGTATTGCTGGAATGTTATGCCCTTCGGACTCAAGAATGCAGGAGCAACCTATCAATGTGCCATGACTACTCTTTCATGATCTAGTACACACTTGTATGGAGGATTATGTCGATGACCTTATTGTAAAATCCAAGACAAGAGCGGAAAACTTACAGGTTTTAGACAAGATATTTCAGAGGCTGGAAAAGTATAAAGTGAGACTTAATCTAAAGAAATGTGTGTTTGGAGTCAAGTCAGGAAAGATGTTAGGTTATATCATTTCTCGACGAGGCATTGAAGTAGATCCTGCTAAGGTGAAAGCAATCATGGACATGCCACTAACCAACAATCTTAGTCAACTAAGGACATTACAGGGAAGGTTGCAATCTATCAGAAGATTTATAGTGCAGCTAGCAGACAAGACACATCCTTTCCAACATCTACTTAAGAAAGGAGTCCCCTTTGCATGGATAGCTAGGTGTGAAGAGGCTTTTCACCTGATTAAAGAATATTTACTCACACCACCTGTCTTAATGCCACCTGTTGAAGGAAGACCGTTGATTCTTTATATTACAGCAACCCATTCATCACTTGGAGCATTGCTTGCATAGAATGATGATGAAGGTCATGAAAGGGCAATCTATTATATCAGTTGGACTTTGGTTGGTTATGAGCTCAACTATAGTAACATTGAACATGCCTGTCTTGCAGTAGTATTTGCTACCCAAAAACTGAGGCACTACATGCTAAACCATCAAACAATGTTGATTTCCAAAATAGATCCTCTCAAATATCTTCTCAGTAAGGCAACATTAATAGGACGACTAGCCAAGTGGGTTATGATACTTAGTGAGTATGATATCCAGTATGTAGAAAGGAAAGCTATTAAAGCACATGTCATTGCTGATCAGTTAGCTGACGCACCCCTACAGGCAGATCACCCATTAGTTGTAGACTTTCCTGATGAGTTCATATTCACATTTGACACAAACATAACATGGAAACTGTACTTTGATGGCTCCCATACAAATCATGGTTCAGGAGCGGGTATACTGTTTATCACACCATAGGGTGATTCCATCCCTAAGTCATTCAGGATTGCATTTCCATGCACTAACAACATGGCGGAATATGAAGCTTTAGTGACAGGTTTGAGCATGGCAGTCAAGTGGAAAATCAAGAACCTATAGGTATATGGCAATTCTCAACTGGTAATCAGAGAGGTAAATGATGAATATGAGACTAAGGATGAGAAGCTTGCTTCGTACAAGCGCATGGCGGATAGCTTTAAAGAGTACTTTGACATAGTTAAGTATCATCAGATACCTCATGTTTTAAATAAGGTAGCAAACGCTATGGCTACTATTGCATCACTTCTTGACATTCCTAACAACGTGCCTAAGTTTGAGTTCTTGGTCGAACAACTTTTAGTCCCAGCCTACGATATCCCAGATTCTGAAATGGTGTGTGACATTGTTGGTCCTGATTCCCCATGGTACAAAGAAATCTATGATTACCTTCACGCTGAAGTCATACCCATTGGCCTATCAAATAACCAACGTAGAACATTCCTCTGCAAGTCAGCCAAATATACCATCATCGGAGACACCCTATATCGACGCGCCTTAGACAATACCTTATTGAGATGTCTTGATTCTACTGAAGCACAAACAACCTTGCGTGCGGTGCATGAGGGTATATGTGGTTCCCATTCTAGCGGTCCTACCTTAGCTAAAAATATTATGCGACTGGGTTATTACTGGCCTACTATGGAAAAAGACTCATATGTCTTTGTAACAAAATGTCGCCAATGCCAAGTTCATGGAGGTTTGATACATGCCCCAGTACAGGAGCTCCATCCTATCATGTCACCATGGCCCTTTGCCCAATGGGGACTCGACCTCATAGGTAAGATCCACCCCACATCATCAAATGGACACAAGTTCATTATCACTGCCACTGAGTACTTTACGAAGTGGATTGAATCCATTCCTATGACATACATTACCGGCACACAGATTTCTAGATTTATCCTAAACTATATCATCTGTCGATATGGTATCCCTCAGTCCATAATCACTGATAATGGCCGCCCATTTAAGAACCAAGAAGTTTGTCACTTGTGTGATGAATTTCATATCCAACATAACTTTTCCACTCCATACTACCCACAAGGTAACGGCCAAGCGAAGGCATCTAACAAGACCATTATTAGAATTCTCAAGAAGACTGTCAATGATGCTGGTCGTGACTAGCATTTACAGCTTAACCCTACCTTATGGGCCTATCGTACAAGTATTCGTACTCCCACTGGTGCTACCCCATATTCACTTGTCTTTGGGTCTAAAGCCATTTTGCCTATTGAGGTCGAGATTCCTTCCCTAAGGGTATCCCTGAAAGGCCACATTGATGATGAAGAGTACTGAGTGTCGAGACTCCATGAGCTAGAATTTTTAGATGAGCAAAGACAGAAGGCACTAGACCATTTTCAAGCATACCAGAATCGCCTTCATCGTAGCTATAACAGGAGGGTCTTGAACAAAAACTTTGACATTGGTGACCTGGTTTTAATGGAAAACCCAAAGAATCAAGTAGAAAGAGAAAAACCAAGAAAGTTTGAACCTAACTGGTTGGGACCTTATGTTGTTACAGAAGCTTTTGGATTAGGAGCATACCAACTCTCTACTCCTGAAGGTGAACCATTGTCCTCACTAATCAATAGTATGCATCTAAAGAAGTTCTACACATAGCTTCTGGGAGCCTTTGTCTTATTTAGCAAAAAATACAAAAAAATCAAAAAATCAAAAAAATCGTTATCAAGGTGAAAACCTGGCAAACGGGCATCTTGCTAACAAAAAAAAAAAAAATTAGTTAAAATGGAAAATAGTAAAGACAAATCATTCGTCCAATGGTGAAAACCACTTCGGTGGCACTTTGGATAGGTACCATGGTGAAAATCTGGCAAACAGGCGCCATGTGTACTCAACTCTGCTCCTTTGTCTACTATTATTCTAATCTACCCTATATATAGTCCATGATCCCTGTATATAGTCCTTATCCCTGTACACACTTACTATCCCTGTACATACCCCTTATCTTTCCTGTCCATCATTTGTATATACCATTCATAATAAGTGGTAGTCTTTCCCATAACTTGGAACAATTGAGATCGAGAGCATTTCATATCCCCCATTTTACCCTTTTCATAATCAATTGGTCTTATACTCGACTGGGGGCAAACACTTGACATGTGTCATATTGGTTCTTACATTGGTTGTGTTGAAGACGTAAAACCATGGAAAAAATCCAAAAAACATTGCAAAATGACCTGAGAAAACACAAAAACATCAGAAAACTCCAAAAGGACAAAAAATCAAAATATTTCGCGCAAATCCAAAACAAAGTCGTAGGCCGTACCGCACTTGTCGGGCCATTTCTTTGTCGCTTGTCTAACCACATTGCCTCTCTAATGATTGATCGTGAGGGCGCTCACACCTACCATGTGCCCCTGAGGCATTAGGTCAGTCTGTTTAGGTTTTTCTGTATAAAGTCATGAGTCAATCCATATGTCTATATGACAAGGTCATTGGTTGTGTTGAACTACAAGGTCTCTGCGTGTATAACATAGGCAAGGCCATCAATCGATCAGCCCTCGAGGCCGCACTAGGTCAGTCCATTAGGGTTCGTTGCATTCACTTTCACACACATCTTTTATTTGTAGTCAATCTTGTCAGTCAACTCAAGTCAAACTACGAGGTCTCTGCGTGTACAACGTAGGCAAGGCCATCAATCGATGAGCCCCGAGGCCGTACTAGGTTAGTCTTTAGGGTTTGTCATCACACAGTTATTTGTCCATGCATCGTCTTAAGTCATGCATCAATCTGATGAACAAGTCAGCAATGTCTCTAAGTCAAATCAAACAACTTGCCAAACAAAGCAATCAAAACAAAATAACTACAGTCTGCTACAGGATGTGTCCTTTTTGGAAACAGACGTTATCAAAACAGTCAACCTATGTCTTATTCAGGATGAGTCCTTCCTACATAATCGACAAGGTCACACAATCAAACATAGCCTTACACAGGTTATCACATCAATGGCATCTGACTCAATGTCTTATACGATACATGTCTTTCTGAAACCAGGCTTTGTCATGCCTTATACAGATAGTCATAACATCGAAACTAGACTCAAAGTCTTATCCAGTATGTGTATCTCCTGACACCAGGCTCTATCAATCAATTCTTTTATCAATCAAACAAATCAAACAAACAGCATCAAGTTTTGGCAAATATTTTTATTGGCTTTTTGACTTTCTGACTTATTTATCTTATCATTTATCTTGGATTGATGACTAGGATTCATGTTACTAGCTTTCTCAAGGATGTCCCATGAAGGATTTAGAGAAGCAATGATGTATCAGGATTCTATTTTCTTTGACTACTGTCTGTTGACTGTCTTTTTCATTTGATTTTGGGTCATGTTACTAGTTTCCTCAAGGATATCCCATGAAGGATTTAGAGGAGTGATGGCGTCTCATGACCCATCTTTTTCTTTTGTTTGATGTCTGTGGTTTGTCCTGACAAAAAGACTGGGGCAACTTGTGTCCTTAGTATGAGTTGGTGACAATCCTTGTCTGTGACTGTCTGTTATCAGCAAGTGGATGACCTTGCACACCTTGATCTATGTCATATCATGGTGTTTTTCTCTATTTGTATTAGTCCTGCCCAATGATGATAAAGTGCAATACCTTTTGTGATAAAGCAAAATATCGAAGATTCCTAATACTAACATTTATCTTCCATCTTTTCATTCTTTGTCAATCTTTCTTTCTGCACTAACAGCTCTTCTTTCTTGCATTATGATGGAGTCCTATGACACAAAATGGTATACAACATCCTGCATCAACATACATGTTAGAAACATACATACATATAGGCATATTTCACATTTAGATCATCATGGCATAATAGACAATAATCATCATTTAACAATGCATATCATAAGCATTTCTGTAAATACATGCATCACATTACATTCATATAAAAATCACATGTATAAATAAAGACTGCATAATCAATAAATAGACAATGCATATCATAGGAATAGCTGCCAAAATCATATATATATCGCTTCAAAAATGTGTCACAAACACAATGTCATAATGTATCACAAGTACATGGAAGCCCAAAGATGCTAAGATCAAAATATATCCCAAACAGTATTTATCCTAAGCTCTCTACCGCCATCATGCTCTGAGTGTGTGGGAGACTGATGCTGGGAACTCCGCCATCTTCTCGAAGCCGTGGGAGCCTCTGTCATAGGGCTCCCCTCGGGTTTACGCGGGTTGATCCACACCCTTCGTGCTAACCGCCCATGTGGGTCTCCTGGTCTCAGACCTGCTACAGTGTGCCGCTGAAAACTGGAGCCTATCTTTCTAGGGGAACTCTACCTCATATGGGGCCTCGTATATTTCCTCCTGCTCACTCAACTCTCTCGCAAATAACATGGTCCCTGCATAGTGACCTAAGTTTCATAATCCTTTCGCTTTGCCTTTACTGGCGGGTTCTCGATCTTCGATTGCTCTGTTTCTTTACCTTGGCGCATCTCCTTTACCATCAATATTTTATCCGTTTCCAGAGGTAACCTGCCTTGCACCTTCGCTTCGTTTTATCCTCTGGATATTCATTCTTCCTCGATTCTTTCCTTCCTGAGCCCAGTTTCCCTTTGCGATCGCACCTTGATTCTCGTTGATTATCCTTCCTTTATCATCCAGACCGAATCGACTCCGCTTTACCTAATTTTCACACCTTTGCTTCGCTTTCCGCTTCGCGTTCCACCGCTTTGCTTCATTCACCTTCTCGCTATTATCGGTCTCCTTCCTTCCTCTCGACTTGTCCTTTATCCTTGCGGATTATGCCTCTTTCTTTCCACGAACTTCGACGACATCCTTTGATCACCATCGTATTCTTCGCCTTCGCTTCGCTTTCCTTCCTCGACCTCTCCTATGTCGCTCTACCGGTGCTGGCTGCCCTGGATCTGTCAAGGGAATCAGCCTGTGTACTACCCACCACTGATCATAAGCTGGCATGGTCCCTGGATCTGCTGGTCCACCCCTCCATCCCCATGGCTATGCTTGTAGCGCATCAATATCTGCCTCTGCAGTGGCGATGAGAATCTCTGGTCTCCATAGCAATACCTCTCGTGATGACCTGGCAAACTCTGCTCTCCCTCGAGGTACATCCTATACCTCTCCATACTATCTCAGGACCCGGTCCGGCAACTGCCGCTCTATAATGTGCATATGGGACACTGTCCATCCCACTAGATACTATGTCTATCTACAAAAGGGAAGGTACTCGTCCTCATCTGACCACACCTCACAGTCCAGGTATGGTCTCCATGTGAACTCTTGCATCAAGTCTATAGCATTTCTGAAATAATTCGTGTCCCCAATATGGTGCTGTGTGGTTACCCCTACATAATGGAAGGAATATGGAGCTCCATGAGGAACATCTACTATAACAGGTGGTCTGAAAATGGCAATATGCTCCCACGCCCATACCATCTGAAGCGTGGTACCGCAGCTCATCGACTGTGCCTCTTTATAGGCAATGTCATGCAAGTGGAAGTACAACATCTCAAGCACACACGAACCCCAGGCATATATGACTCGGAGCTCAAGCATGCCCACTAACATCTCCCCCCATCCTACAGGGAATCCATGTCCTCGACGGTCAGGCAGTACTATACCGCCTATCAAAGTCGCTACTAGATAGTCTAACTATCTATACCTCTGAGCCAATATCCGCCATCTAATCTCATAGTCGTCCACCCCTAGCTGTCTAACGTCGGCATGGGGGTAATATCTACACATCTCCGCTATACCCCTCTAGGTATCATAAACCACCCGTGTCCCTCTAATCGGCAATCTCAATATCCTATATACATCCTCCAAGGTCACCGTGGCCTCTCCAGTCGGAAGGTGGAACGATGATGTCTTTGAGTGCCACCGCTCACATAGTGCTGTCAACAATCCCCAATTTTCCCTAATCTAGGACATATCGGTCACGTGCAACAAACCCAAATGCCATAGAGTCCGTCGCTCGGTCGGCTGCAAACTGTCTCTGAATCGAAACGTCGTGGGTCTCCACTCCCATGTATAGATAGGGTCTAATACAACCTGCAACAACATTATACATGTCTCATGTCAGCCGGAATCATCTATCCTAGTAAAAAAATGACTGTTTTAACCTCAAATGCAAATGCGTCATTACTTTACACATGCGTAATTCTTTTACAAATGTGTCGCTTTTTCACAAATGCGGTTCACAAATTCTATATGCGGCATTATTGATCAAATGCGGTTAATAATAATCAAATGCGTCATGAAAATAACACTTGCGTTTCAAAATGACAAATGCGTGTCTAAATATGCAAATGCATCGCTAAATATGCAAATGCATCTCAAAACGACAAATGCGTTACTAAATATACATTTGCGTATCAAAATAAACATATGCGTTGCAAAATATCAAATGCGTAACAAAATTAAACAGATGCGGTTATTCGCTAAAATAATCTAACTGACTGGCGTTAAAATTCAAATGCAGTTTTTTGGGGTCAAATGTGTCGTTCGCGCATACACATGCGATGCAAAATTAAAAGTGATGCAGAACTAAAAAATGAATTAAATGCATTAAACAACGCACAAATCAAAAAATTTCAAAAGGTAAGTTTTAGGTCCATACCGGGGGGTCCGCGCCGGCTGGTCTCTGGTACGTCCGGATCCTGTATGCACGATGATGGGTGGCTGGAACTGGAGACATCCTCGCTGAAAATCCAGAGCAACTTTTCAAATCTCTAAGCTAGGTGGGTGCAAATGAATAGTTTTTCACCCCAATTCAAATATATACCTAGGGCTTAGGTGGCATTTCCTACCTTCTGGCCATGTAAACTTCCATTTTCTATCAACCCATACCTGTCCCTCCCGTTTCCGAACCCAATTCTGTCAACTGCATTGCATTTCTGCCTATTTACTGGACTAATTGGGCACATTTCCAAATTTTTCTAACCCTTTCAGAAATTTGTCAATTTTCCTAAGGGGGCATACCTTTACCTGTTTTAATTTGGAGCATGACTGGGGCATATTTTTATCAACTTTCTTTGACACAATGCCTAAATGACATTGAATCAAAGAGGGGCAAATGTAGACACTGAAATCTGGTTTAGGCCTACGACTTCCACATTCATCATAATTCGTATTCTTCATGGTCATTAATTAAATAATGTCAATTATTTAATTATTCATCTTAACATTAATTCTTCTATTAATTAAATAATCTTAATTATTTAATTAGTTCATTTTCTTTTATTTCTTCTATTAATTAAATAATCTGAATTATTTAATTAATTCACTTTTCTTTATTCTACTTGATAAATTAAATAAATGCTTTTTATTTAATTATATTGCTAATTAACCTTATTCTGCTGGTCAAATTAAATAAATTCTTATTAATTTATTCTTTATCATATTTCAACTATAATTAAATAAATTCATGATTTATTTAATTATTCATTTTAAATCCCTTCATCATTTAATTAAATAAATCTTATTTATTTAATTATTCTTCGAATATTGAGTCTTGAATTAAATGAATTATTTAATTCATTAATTCTATTTTAACACATTCCTCTATATTTTAGATAATTATGTGAGTTATCTAAGTATTCACTTTTACTCGACTCGACATCTATTTTAATCGTTCAGTTAATCTTTGATTTAATGTCTGAGTGGCATTCTTGAGTAATCTCTTCATCAGATCATGCAATCGTCCAGTTCTAACTCATTTGTGTGCACATGCATATTAATTAAATATTATTATTTAATTAATTAAGTGTTGTGTGTGCATTTGAACAAGAGTTGTTCTTTTGTTTTCAAATGTCGAACTGAAGATTAAATCATTTATTTAATCTTTAATTCTATTTCTAATTCGAATCACTCGTGTCATCACTGTCAGTTATCAGAATGCATGTCTAATCAGTCAATCTCAACCATCTATTGATCTTTTGATCTTGGCCTGTCGTTCGAATAATCAATTTTCTATAAATTGATTTGTCATTCTTCATTCCAATCTCTCTCAAAATCTCTCTCGTGAATTTTATAATTTTTGAGAGAACTTTGTCTTGAATCTTCGATATTTTTCTAATCACTATCTTAGGCTATACTTGCACGAACTTGAAAATCTGAGGGAAATTATACTACACAAGAAAAATGGAGAAGGGCAATCGAGAAGAATCATGGAAATACGTTTGAAAATTGGTGAGATTGTTCTAGTTTTAATTATGTTTTTACTTTCCCATGTTCTTTGTTGCTTAACGAATGAATTTGCATTTTAGATTTTAGTATTGTATGCATGTGTGCTTCTAATGATCTTCTTTGTTTTCTATTGTGCAAAGCTTTTATTTGGTGTTACACTTATTTCTCTCTAACCAAATATATGAGTAACTACCTCTCCCCCGTTGCTGAATCGAGTATATCACCAGTGGAAACTCAATTGTCATGACTAGCCCACATACCCAACTTATTTTGAAGCTCGTGGACTTCTTGTTTCCTTGAACCAATTTTTTGAAGATAAGCTTCCTCCATGCTTGCTGACATAGATCTAAATGAGTTCCTCTGATTTTATATTCAATTAAGTATATGATTATAGTTCTCTGATTTCAACTTTAGAGATTCAATTTCAATAGTCAATAAAAAAAAATTCTTAAATGTGTTTGTTCATGGCTAATCAAATGCATTTGAGTTTGCAAGGCTCTTGAGAGAGACGTTAGACACAATATTTCATCTTCCATAGGGCTTAGTGTATAATTATAATCTTGTAGTTGTGCCTTCACATATTCACATTCACTACATAATTCTACATAATTTTGGCTCAAAAAATTTCCTTCATCAATCTCACTTTACAGTTTTACAATTGTGACTTCAATTTCTTCCTTGCATGCATCCTACAAGACCCATCTTCAACCATTTTTTCCATTAATGGATTGATTAAAATTATTTTTCAACAGTTTTTTCTCTACTTATTTCATTGCATGAGACTCTACTATTGTGGGCCACAATCTTTATTAGTTACTGCCATGGAACTATTGTCGAGGCTTCAATCCTTAAACAGTGATTAATCTGTGGTTGAACAACCAATGAGGATGCAGTATTATTTGAAAATTTATCTTTGATCTACTATTTCCATAGTTAACTTGCATATTTTTTAAGCCAAATATTGATTGAAGGTTTTTTGGCACTCTGTGATCGGGGTTTGAGATGAGCCTGCAGATTGTTAGAGGATTTGTGGGAATTTACGAGGCAAGAGAGCACGTAGAAATTGATGTTTGTCTACAGATCCTCAGAGGCTCTAAGCATTATGAGATAGGAGTAGTTGATGTTTGTTTGTTCTACATGCAGAGGAGACATGGACGTGTTGCATCCTCCATGTAGCAAATGGATTCATTTGGGAGAATTAGCCTATAAGTCTGGATTTATCTATAGAAAATTTTAATGCTCAAATGACACTTACATTTGTAACATTGCGTAGTGATGATGAACGTGAGTTCATGTTCTATCATAATCCTAGTGCTGAAATGCTCTTGACTGAGGCTGAGCTTGATAAAGATTTGATCAAACAGGTATGTGCTTAGTAGGAAATATCTTAAATCTAATCTGTTGGTTCCCCTTATTATGAAAACTGGAGCTATTTTGGAATTCTTTTTCTGTTGATGGAAGCCTTAGGTAATTAATTATCACTCAGAAATGGTTCTCCTTACACAGATTGTTTTTGTATGTAGGTTAGGATTTTTCATTATAGATCAATAAGTTTGATTAGAGAGCCATGTAGAACAACTCATCTTACAGCCATTAAAATAGCAAAAACTGTTGGTGCTCTCTTATCATATGATCCTAATGTGAGATTGCCATTATGGTCATCTCTTGTAGAAGCTCAGAAAACCATCTTCAGTATCTGGGATGAGGCTGATGTGATTAAGGTACTAGTTCTTTTAATTTGTCTAGGGTATCTCAATAAAGAAATTGATTTGATACATTAAAAAGGAAATGCTACAACTATTTACTCTTTTCATATAGAATTTTTTTTCCATTTTCCTATCTCTACCATTTTTACACATTTACTATTAAAGTGTTTGTTTCTATAGGTTAGTGATGATGAAGTAGAATTCCTTATAGATGGGGGAGACTGAAAAAGATGAAGTAATTGAGACCCTACTACATCTAGGACTCAAGTTACTGCTTGTAACTGATGGAGAAAAAGGTTGCAGATACTACACCAAGGTTAGTACCTTTAAGAACATATCATGCTTTAGTTTTTAAAGATAGATTAGTAGATTCTGTAGGGGTTCCTTCCCTTGATAAGGAAAATATTACCATAGTCCAAACAAAATAGTAACAAGATAATAGCTACCAAAAGCTACCACCAACTATCAAAATCTTACGTATATCCAATATACACTAACACACCCACAAGCTAGTTGAATCCTAGATCACTCACAAAATGGGAAAGAGAAAAATAGGCTAAGAGAAAGACCTAAAAAGATGGTTATAAAATTAGAGGCACAAACCACTACATCGCACCCCAACACTTTTTTCCACCATGCTGGACTTGCCCGCTATCTACAACCTCCTCCACCGACAATACCTTTTTGTTACCCATCAAACCCCTATGATTGCTAGCCAACATTGGGAATTGAACACCATATAAAATCTCTCAATGATGTCCAAACAATTAATAGAGGAATGAAATAGTGTAATCAATACCAATATCCAAGTGCCCACAAAAATAATGAAAGTCTTCACAGTATGCTTTTAGGATCCACATTTCATTTTGCAACTCATCTATAAAACTTGATGAATTCCCCTACTAAGAGGGGGAAGATGTTGATCCAACACCCTCTATTTCTATAGCTTACACCTTTGGACCAACTTCCAAATTGTGAAGAGATAGATAAGTGTGATGAAAGCCTCTCAGATAGCCACTTTGGAGTGGTTAACATCCACCAATGTCTAATTTCCCAAGACAATCTTGACACCCTAGCATGTCAGGATCCCTGCAAGAAAAAAAATGCATTGTAACAGTCAATCCAATATGCTACCCTATGATAATAAAACTTTGTTGTGACCTACCTACAGTTGGATTTCCATAGCAAGGCAAGGAACGAGACTAGATATCACACCATTTCCTTACAAATACCACATATGCTGATGAAGAGAAGATACCTTGAGCCAAATTATATAGCCATAAAATTACCTAGCAATGCCCAAGCATAATCTATTCTACCTGAGCACTGCCCTAATGAAAAATTTCTATCTCACATCCCCACGATCTTACACCTACATTCATATGTAACCAACATGGCATGGAATCAAATGGGCTAGATATGCTTTGAGATTTTTCTTATGAGCTAAAACAAAAAAATATCTTCAGTAAATCCCTACCAATTATTGTAAGCCTTATCAGGCCAACATCACCCTTCATTGCTACCTAAAAATAATTATATTAACCATACTTGTCTCCAACAATCATTACATCACACATGAATGCCTCCCACCTGCCTCAAAGATATAAAAGCTCGAATTCTGCTCCATCACCAAAACAAAGAACCTATAGAAATACATCCCATAGACACGAAAACCCTCACAATACCTAGGGAGGTTTAAATGAATGATTTTTTTTCTAGATTTTCCCAAGTATTCATAATGTGATGTATATTTATGTAGTTGGTGCTTGTTGCACTCCTTCACTCCTTCATTGGCCAAATAATCTGCCACAATGTTTAAATTCCTTTTCTAATGAGCAAACCTGATAGAGACAAAGAATTGTTTCAGATTTAGAGCTGCCTCTATATACCTTTTCAATTACCAACTTGGAACTTTTTCTTGATCACTGCATCAATTACAATCATTGAATACCCTTCCACTATCAATTGCTTTGAATTTTGTCACTTGGAAGGTCCCAGCCCTACAATTAGGGCTTTCCATTCCACTTCATTGATAGTTGTTTACAAGTGATTTGCAATGGTACAATTAGAAGAATAGCAAGGATAGAAGAGCTAGTTTTTTTATTTCAAGGTAAGATGCAAAATCTTATGTGTGTTAAGAGAGGTGCTTATTTAGGGATTTGAAAGTGTAATATTTTTCTGGCATGATCCCAAGAGTCCTGCAAAGAGCATCTGGATTTGATATTGTTGTGTACAACCATTCTAGCATTGGAATCCACTTTGTGTTCTCTTCCATTGGAGGAGCTCAACACTACTAACACTTTGTTTGTAGATATGCTCTTCGTCAAAGAATTTCCAAGAAATCTATTTTTAGAGGTAAATAAGTTACAATTTTGATTGGGGTTTTTTATATGGTCAATTTGTTTGCATTTCTTATCTATGTTTTTAATTATTGAGATTTTCTTTCCCATTTTTAAAAGTCTTGAATACAAAAATTTCGCACTTCATTGAACACAACATTTCAGATGTTTAAACTCCTGAAACTAATTTAGCTTGTTTAGCATATGTAATAACAGAACTCAAAATTAAATGTATTAATTTATCCTTAATATTTGTATAATTGAACATATAACTTGATTTATAAGTTGTTTGAGGATGCTCATTTAATTGCAAATAATGTTTTATTTTGCCTCCTCCTTGTTGGGAATATATGTAGGTTTAGGTAGTGTTCTGTGATAGAATGTATGAGAAAAGAGAGAGCAGAAGATAATTATTCTGTAGCAACATGTTTGCAGCCAGTGAACAAGGAACTCTATTTTGTTTTATTTTTCAAAGTGTATTGGAAGAGCAGAAACTTCGTGTGTTTATGATCTGTGAATGTAATGAAGTTGGTATATTTAGAAATATATAAAATATAAATCATTTATGGCTTATCCTTTTTTTTTATCTCTGTATTTTCTTTTGGATGCTTTAGACGGTATGACATGCAACAAAGCCAAGAAATTTCTGATTTTGGATGCTTTAGATCAATGGGCATCCAATCATGTCTTGAGATTGACTGATCTATGTCCTATTTTTAGATACTTTAGGCAGTGTTGGAATCCAATCATGTCATTAAAATTGACGATCTGCTTTCTATTTTTGGATGCCTTAGACAATATGGACATCCAATCATGTCTTGAAGTTGACTGTAGACACTATAAGCTTCAAACTTGAAAATTAATGGTTTGTAGCCTGTTGTTGGTATGATAGATATTTATATATT